>JANAVB010033266.1:0-178396 GCA_029216955.1 Iris pallida | reverse complement strand
GTAAGGGGTTCTGTTGAGGGTTTTCAAAGAAATAAATGCAGGCCATCTATTCATCAATCCTTTTTCAATATTTAATTCCAAGTTTAGTTATTAAATTTATTAATATTATTTTATGAATATTTTTTTTACACGACTGTCTCAGATTAGCTGTAGGGGTACTAGCCAAGCTAACGGAGGTTCACGGGGAACACTTAAATACCGTTTCACTTTAGCCATAGCCATGGTGACAGACAGACCCTTTGTGGGATTGTATCAAAAACAGTATTTGTATATTAAAAGATAATTGATAAAACAAAATCAATTAACATTATTTGACATCTAAAATTCTTAATTTTTGACGTAAATAATTGAACAATCTTCCACTAATGGTTTTGTAAAGATATCAGCTAGTTGGTTCTCTGTGTCTATATATACAAGGTCTATATCTCCATTTGTTTGATGATCTCTAAAAAAATAATGTCAAATCTTAATATATGCTTAGTGCAAGAGTGACATACAAGATTCTTAGTCAGATTAATAGTGCTAGTGTTATCACAGAAAATGGGTATATGTGTGTAAAGTAAACCAAAGTCTTCTAAGGTTTGCTTCATCCATAAAACTTGTGCACAACAACGTCCTGCGATGATATACTCAGCCTCAGTAGTTGATAATATGACAGAATTTTATTTCTTACTAAACCAAGAGACTAAAACCTTACCCAGGAAATGGCATGTACCGCTTATACTTTTTTATCCACTTTGCATCCAGCAAAATCAGCATCCGAGTAACCAGTTAGGTCAAAGGACGTGGTTTTGGGATACCGCAAGACGACAGAAGAAGTGCCTTTAAAGTATCGAAAGATACGCTTAACCACGCACAAATGTGATTCTTTAGGGTTAGTTTGAAAATGTGCACACAAGCAAATGCTAAATATTATATCAGGACGATTAGCAGTTAAATAAAGTAAGTTACCAATTAAACCTCGATACTTACGTATGTCGACCGGTTTGCCTTATTCATCGATATCAAGCTTCATTGAAGTCGCCATCGGAGTGCCAAGTGGTTTGATGGTTTCCAGGTCGAACTTCTTTAACAAGTCTTTTGTGTACTTGGCTTGATTAATGAACGTCCCATTGTTGGTTTGTTTGATTTTCAGTCCGAGAAGAATTTCAGTTCTCCTATCATGCTCATTTCAAACTCTATACTTGAAAATTCTTGATAAAGAGATTCATCAGTGGATCCAAAGATAATATCATCTACATAAATTTGAATTAAAAAGATTTCCATTAAAAGACTTTATAAACAGTATAATAACAACCTTGTCTTTTGTAAAACCATTTTCAAGTAGAAAAGAGCTTAAATGATCATACCAAGCATCAGGGGCTTGTTTCAAACCGTATAAGACTTTTTTCAACTTGAAAACATAATCAGAGTTTTTGAAATCAGTAAAACCTGGAGGTTAAGCTACATAAACTTTTTCTTTTATAAAACCGTTCAAAAATGCACTCTTAACATCCATTTGAAATAGTTTGAAATTATAAAAATATGCAAATGCATATAACATGCGAATGGATTCTAATCTCGCAACTGGGGCATCGGTCTCATCGTAGTCGATACCTTCCTCTTGGTTGTATCCTTGAGCTACGAGTCGAGCCTTGTTACGAGTAACTAAACTATTATCATTAAGTTTACTTCGGAATACCCAGCAGGTGCCAATGACCGAATGATCAATGGGCTTGGGAACAAGCTCCCAAATTTAATTCTATTCAAATTGGTTTAATTCCTCTTGTATAGCATCTAACCAAAAATTATCGCTACATGCTTCTTCAATAGTTTTGGGTTCAAGCTGTGAAATAAATGCAACATAAGAAATAATATCTTTGCTAGAGTAACGAGTACTTATACCCTTGGTAATCTCACCTATTACCAAGTCCTTGGGATGATCAGTAAAAAACTTCATTCTTTTTGGCAAACTCTCAAGGCAGCTGGTTCCGGCTCCTGGTTTTGTACGTGATCTTCCTTGAGGATCAGCTGGTGCTGTGCTTGAAGATTCTGCAGGTGTTGTACTTGGTGTACTCATGTCTTCATCATCATCTTCGATTGTCTGTTGATTCAGTTCATCAAAAGTAAAATTTATTGACTCTTCGATGATCATGGTTCTTTTGTTGAAGAGTCGGTACCCTTTGCTCTTCACCATATAACCTAAAAGATACCTTCATCGGCCTTTTTGTCAAATATTCCCAAATTATCTTTAGTATTGAGAATAAAACATTTGCAACCAAATATATTAAAATATGAAACTGACGGTGTCCTATCAAACCATAACTCATAGGAAGTCTTCTTCGATACGTCAAATTATAACCCTATTGAGAATATAGCAAGACGTACTGACAGCTTCAGCCCAAAAGTATTTAGGTAGACTAAACTGGTTTAACATTACTCTAGCCATTTAGGATAGAGTCCTGTTCTTACATTCTACATCTCCATTTTGTTGTAGAGTCCTAGGGCAAGATAACTCATGCAGATAACCATGTGTGTCACAAAATTTCCTAAACTCTATATTCTCAAATTTGCTGCCATGATCGCTTCGAATACGAGTGATCATGAATCCTTTCTCGTTTTGAACTTTTTTGCAAAAGGAGATGAATTTAGACAATGTATCATTTTTGCGTGCAAGAAAATATACCCACGTTTATCTAGAGAAATCATCTATTATTACAAAAGCATATAATTTACCACCTAGACTAGCAATTTTACTAGGTCCAAATAAATCCATATGCAGTAATTGTAGAGATCTAGTGGTACTTACAGTGTTCTTGGATTTAAATATGGATCGGGTAGCTTTGTTTTTTTATATTCACTACATACCGTATCCTTCTTGAAAGTAATGTCTGGTAAGCCTTGTACCAACTTCTTTATAGATAGTCTTGAAATTGTGTCTATATTTGCATGACCGAGTCTCATATGCCATATTTGACTCTTATCACTTTTGGCTATTAAGCATCTACCTGCTTTGTTAGCATCTTCTAACAAATAAAAAACATATATTGTCTTTTCTAATACCTTCAATGATAGTACTACCAGTTGAGCTATCACCTATAGTACATTTGTCTTTGACAAAGTTAATACCATAACCATGGTCAGCTAAATGGCTTATGCTGAGTAGGTTATATTTTAACTCGGTAACTAGACATACATCTTTAATCACAGGATAGGGAGCCTTATCAATATTGTCGATACCTACTATATACCCTTTAAGATTATTACCGAAGGAAACGTATCCTTCTTTCTTCTTCGACAGTGTTATGAATAATGAAGCGTCACCGGTCATGTGCCATAAGCAACCGCTGTCAAGAATCCATTTACTTCTAGCATGTGAAGGGTGTTCCACCTACAAAAGAATTTGTAGATAGAACTTTTGGTACCCATTTCTTGTAGGGTCCTGGAATGTTAGTTTTCGGTATCCACGCACATATATTTAAATCAACAAGCTTTCTAACTCTAAGACCATCTCCAATGGGGGTTTCTATCTTCCCTATTTCTATGAAAGAAATCCATTTTAGAAAAACTTCTTCCAATGGTGATTTCTATTACCATTTCTATCCTAGGTGGCAATGATGTAGGATAGAAACTTTCTAAGAGGGTTTCTACATGTAGAAACTCTCATAGAAATTCTCCTATCTCTCATGACAATTATTATTGGGCCCACACCATTAAATTGTTCCTTTTACTATGTGACACATAGGATAGAAATGGAGAACCATTGGAGAGAATTTTTATATGTCTACAATTTCTATCTAGAAACTCTTCCAACTAGGATAGAAATCTCCATAAAGTACAATGCCAAGTAGGATAAGAACTCAATTTTAGAAATCACCATTGGAGATGGTCTAACATGTAGGAGAGATATGACCAATGTTGCCACAATAATGACATCTAGCATGTTGAGTGTTGGATGCAGTATGTTTTGCATGATTGGTAGGTCGTGGTTTTCTAGTATAATAGAATGCATGTCTATTAGTCTTTTTGGGCAAATGTTTGGTTTGGTTTGGTTTGGTCTGACAGTGTTGGGTTTGACAGTGTTCTAATGATTCGGTAAGTGACACGTGTTAGGGTAGGAAGCAGCAACCTCAGGCTGTTTTTCTAACCTAATTTCCAACTTTTTGGAAGTGTCATACAATGTATTATAATCAGCAGAAAGTACATCATTTCTGATTAGTGCTTGTTGAAGACTCTTCTTATCTTTGAGTAGATCTTCCTTTAATTGGGTAATGGTCTTGCCTCTCTCTTCGATAATCTTGTTGTCTCGTGTAATAATAACTTAACAGAAGAAAGCTCACCTACCTCACTAGAATTATCAATACTTCTAACCTCAGCTAATAGGTCGGTAAGTCTTCATATTTCACCTTTGTATTGTTTGAGTACCTTTTTAGAGTTTCGGTATTTGCTATGCAGTTTTCTGTAATCACCTAAGAGGTCACTAAAGGCTTCACCTAATTTCCCAAAGGTAAAATCATCATATGTATTAAATAGGGGTTAGTATTTACCTGATCGAATGCCATTAAGCATATATTTGCAGCGCCATCTAATTGTGCATCTTCTGAGTCGTTGGCTTTGCTTTCATGCCATATGCTTGTGTTGGCATACCTTCTAGATGTTGATTTCATCAGATAACCTTTATCACACTTGTTGCTTTTCCTGGTTGATGATGATGTTGTTGGACAGTCCTTCTTCATATGTCCTTTCTTTTTGCAACCGTAGCAGATAGGGTCTTCTTTGTTGTTGTCGTTATTGTATTCCTTTGTTCTTCTGTTGAATCTCATGAACTTCTTGAACTTTCTTACTAGGAGAGCTTGATCTTCAGAGTCAGAGTTATTGTCGTCAAAATTATCTGTAATAATTCTTCAGTGTTGAGCTTTGAAAGCGATTGACTTCTCCTTCGATGCAACATCTTCAAAGTCTTGAAGTTACAGCTCGTGAGTGAATAGCTTACCCATGAGTGTTTCAAGAGACATAGTGGTGAGGTCATTCCCTTCAATGATTATCGTAGCCTTCAAAATCCAGTTCTTCGTGAGAGCTCATAGAGGTTTGCGAATCTTCTCATGGTTATTGTATTACTTGCCTAATGAAGACAGAGGGTTTACAATATCTAAAAATTTTGTAAACATCTGAGTGACAAATTTGTTTGGCTTCATCTTGAATACCTTATACTCATGAGTAAGTCTGCTGATTTTTGACTCCTTGACTTGCGTCGTTCCTTCGTGAGTCACTTCGAGAAGTTTTCATACTTCACTTGGTATTGTGCACGTAGATACCGTATTAAATTCAGTCCTATCTAAAGCACAAAACAAAGCGTTAATAGCACGTACGTCAAGACTGGCATATTCCTTTTCACCTTCAGTATACTTGTCATGGGTTTTCTCAACCAACTCCCCTGCAACAAGAATACGTGAAGGCTTCTTATAGCCATCAATAACAATAGACCATAAGTCAAATCTAGAGATTTCAAAAAGAAACGCATTCGTATTTTCTAGTATGTCTAATTTGTACAATCAAACAGTGGAGGTCTATTTATGGCTTGGCCTTCACTTGTGAATTTCACAGTTACCATGTGTGATACTGTATGTAACAGCTATAATATAAAGAATATAATAGCAGTGTTACCTCGCTTTACTTGTATAACCCGCTCTGATACCAATTATAGGAACGAATTGTAAAGTGCAATACTCTAGAGGGGGTAAATAGAGTAGGCATCAGAAATTAGCTAATTAAAAATATTAGCAACCAGATTACAGATAATATATCACAAGTAAGTAAATGAAAAGCAGTGAACCGAAAGCAAATGCAAACACGGCGATATAAACTAGTTTCCCTCTTGTGAGAACTATTCCAGTCGAAAGAACTCTAGCTTCCAGTTGAATTCACTATGGAAAAATATTGCAAGTTTTCATGCGAAGTCCTTGTAACTTACACAACGCGAGCTTTGATCCGAAGTACTCGACCAACTTTAATTGTGAAGTGTCTTTCTTCTCTCAAGCCTCTGATTACAATATCTCTGAAATTTCTAGACCGTACCACACTAGCAAATCGACTAGGGATTGTAACTGGTTTGGGATTTGAAAATGAAAGTGCTTAGAACACTTTGGTAGACGCATTAAGCTTAGAGAGAAGAGATAAGAGAGGTGTATGAAATACGTAAAAAATTTCTCTATTTATAGGTTTTCTAAAGAACTCGGATGAATTTGAACAGAATTCGAACAGAATTCTTTGAGAGAATCTAGGCAAATAGCCGTTGCGTCCGTATGACCAAATTCAAAATCCAACGGCACCAAACAAACTCGGGCCAAACTCTGTTGGTGTCTAGAGTATGGTTTTTAGGGAATTTTGTAAATCGGATTTTGATTTTTGGGCTTTTGAAAAGTTTTGGCAGTTAGGAGCTTTTTGTAAAATGGGCTATTTTCAAAATCATAGGATATTTTGAAAATATTTTATGGTAGCCTATTTGCCAGTACGACTTGATGTACAAAGTATTCCTACACTCAATAAACATAAAAATTATATTGAATATTAAAATACAGACTCATATGGCAAAACAGTTTTAGTCTTGAACAGTATGGTAGAAATTCTCAGAAAATGTTCAAGTAGCCCTTATATCGAGATAGGGTTAGATCAATTATTAAAATCAGGTTCGACATAACAAATGGGCCAACATGGTATTCCAGTGTACACAAGAGTAATTCAAAGACAACTTTCTATTAATGAAATACGAAATTTTATTCCGATGGATTACATCATCTAAAGAGTATGCCTCAGTATTGGCGCATTTGTAGTCCCCTAACTCTTCATCGGTGAGAACCAAAATATCATGGAGAAGGTGGAAGCGGTCTTCGCTTTAATTTGACTACCAAGGGAGCTGGAGTCGACGATTTTAGGGCTGCTTTTAGGGCCCTTCGAGGCAGTTTTATACGCATAGGCTCCTGACTAGCGGCTGCTACCGTTGGAGACGAGTAAGCATGAGCTTTTTCTCGATACTTGATGACAAGAGGCGCTGATGTCTGGGGAGGCTTCCCCTTTAGTCGAACCTTCAATGGCTCTTCGGTGATGGCTACACTCTCCGATGAATTCTCCGTTCCATCGTCTGCATATTGTCGTCATCCTCCCAGGACTAATTTGTACAGATCAGCATCAGTACAGTATGCTTCGAGTCCTCGGAACGGGTCATGTCAACAAACTCAGTTTTGATAGTCCCGTCGCTGGCCACATAATTCATGTATTGATCGAGAGTGGAGGATACGATCATGTACTCATGAATCCATGGTCGACCTAATATTGTAGTTTATGTCTGCATTAATGACATAACAAGTCACGTCTATTTGGAGATCGCCTATATGGTATTTCAAACGAATCTTGGCCAAGGGTTCACTATTTCTAGCAATGTGATCGTTGATTGTAGTGTTTGACGCAGTCAGCCGATGCATCGGAATCCCCAAGGTTTAGAGTAAACTCTGAAAATTATGTTGAGGGAGGAGCCATGGTCGATGTGGATGCGGTCGACCTTGATGGCACCAATATACCCTGTATAGTACAGGGGTCTATTGTGTCGGTTGTTCTTCAGCAACATATCCTGCTGAGTGAAGGTGATGTTAGGAATCACCTCAACCACGTTATGGCAACATAGGCATGTGGCAGCATCTTCCTTGGGCGGTTGTACCTAGGTGAGGAAGGAATCAGCATTCTGTAAAGTTTCATAAGGGCGTCCCGAGCCTTTGGAGAGATGGAGGACCTCAAAGAGTGGCAACCGAGCTGGAGTATTGGTGAGCTATGCCAATATATCGAAGTTATAGGACTTGATCGGCCTCTATCGAGTCTTTCCTCAGAGGTGTGTCAAAGCGAGCCTCCTTCTGCTTTTGCTTATCAATTGTAGGAGTTTCATATGGGTTGCTTTCAATATATCGGGTGGTGGCGGGCAGTAGCAGCAGGCGGAGGTACTTTCTCCTCCGGGGCCTGGCTTTCTTTTCGCCGGTGAGCTGTGCGAGTGGTAACCCGAGTGTCGTCGATCGATGTAGAAACCATATGGCACGACTATATTTTCTTTCCTTTAACGGAGCGCGCTGCAGGTAGCATCATGTCTGGGGCGAGATCAGGATAGACCCAAATAAATTTACCTTGTGGCGTCGTAAGTAGGATTAGGCCCTGAGCATTGTCACGAGCCGGTGGAAGGTTAACCACTTCCATTGTCGCCCTTGGGATGGGGATGAAACCATCTTGAGCCTCTGTCCCCAAGAAACTTCCAAACTAGAGGGTCACTATGTTGGCAATGACCATCTTATCCTTGTAGTCGAGTGAGATGACCTTGGCATCAATATGGTGCTGGATCTGCTTCTTCAACACGTAGCAGTCGTATGTTGAATGGTAAACGTACTGGTGGTAATGGCAGTAATTTGGATTGTCCACCTTTTCTACTTCGTCAGGATGCTTAGAAGGCTACAGTTGAAGCTTGCCACCCTTCATCAACATGTCGAAGAGTTCTAGTACATCCTCATCATTGAAGGAGTAGCTTTCCTTCGATTTTGTTGTTTCTGTCGGCTTCTGGTTCGTTGAAGCTGAACCTTTGGAGATGTTGACCGTCAGGACTTGCTTCCCTTTTTTCGTCTTTGTGGACAGGATTATTGCTAGATAAGTGTTTCCCTTTGTCTTCGAGCAAGGGAATACTCAGTCCCAACAATTGTCCATCCCGAGCTTTTCTTTCAGCCATATCTGCCTTGGTAATGAAAGGCGTCCAATCTATGCATGGAGCACTATACCACAATTTGATTGTAGAGAGCATGTTCTTGCAACACGAATACATAAGCATGGGTTCCGGTATACTAGGTGGCAGTCTCAGAGTTGCCTGGCAGAAGCGCTCAATGTAAGTGCGTACCGATTCCTTCTCCTTCTGGGTGATATCCATGAGAGTGGACATCGTTATGTCTATTCCTCCTTCGTAGAACCGAGCAAGGAAGAGGTGCTTTAAATCATCGAATGATGAAATATAACTGTAAGGGATGCTGCAAAACCATTCGTAGGCTACCCCCTGTAATGCCCCTACGAATATATTCGTAAGCAGCGCATCATCTTTCAGCAGATGTCTTGTTACCGAGGCTAAGTAGCTCAAGTATCGACAAGGAGACTCCTTCACATCGAATGGTACGAGCATCTGTAGCTTGTATTTAGGAGGATATATCATATTATCCGATTCAGAAGGATATGGTTGTCGGAACCCCATCTTCTACAGTGATTCTTTCTTCTCTCGACGTCAAAGCGAGCGTACAACTCCTTGAGGGCCTGCTGCATGTCATTTCACATCGTGGGTCCAATCATTAATGGAGTATACAAATGCGGTAGTACTTGGTCTACGATGGGAGTTGGCGCATGAGAAGGTGCATTGGACTCCGCATTCGTTCCTGGGTCTTAATTTGCTGGAATAGAAGCGTTGGATGTCAATTTATCTTTGATCTCCAGGACCACATAAGTCAAGGCCTGCATGGTCTAGTTTAATGTATTCAGGCTCGTCTCCAAGGCTTCTATATGCTTTTGATGGTTAGAACCTTCGCTGCCTCCTGCGCCATCACCTTCGGTCATAAAAATGGACATCAGATATGGAGAGACAGAGGGGACTATCGATCTTTCACATTCTGGTTCAGACACCTGAGTCTCATCATCCTGAGGGTAAACAAGTAGGTTGCAGTCATCCTCCTACTCGATGTAATTGCTACCCCCAGTTTGTTCATTGCTTGCGCCTACTGAGGCATCTGTGTCAGATCCATACAATCCCTCCTCGGGTTGGAACGAGGGATTGCCATGAAGGGCAGAGAGTTAGCTACCCCCAGCTTGTCACATTAGTATAGTCTGAGTGCGGGTGTGTTGGAATACACCCGTACTGGGTACTACCCGGCTTGTTGCCTCCAAGTCGGCCTTTAGATTTGTTGTCCGAGGCAGGAGGATTCTTGGAAAGCTTCTTCGGAGACCGCATTGCATGAAGCAATGAGGAGTTTATCTTCTTCTTCACTGGACGTTCCTTTGCCAAGTCTCTAGTGGACAGACGTCGCTGGTTACACTCATGGGAAAATGGACTGCCTCTTCAGTGGCAGTACTATTATTTGGCAGCAGTAACAGTTGATGGTGATTTTGGCACAGGTGTGACTTGGGCCAGATACGTCGTGCGCAGCAGGATCCTCCCTTGCCTTGCTCTTGTGAGGGATCACGTTATGCAGATCAGAAATCCCTACAACTATACTCATTTTGTGCGCGCATGAGTGCATATGTGAATGTAGCTTTCCTCTTCCTAGTTCATCCGTACGGGATACTCTTAGGTCCTGGTCAGAGAGTTACTCGTGAGGCAAACTTAATTTACGCTTACAGTAATACTTTTTGTATGTGTCTACCCCTACAGTATTGTCACTCCCCATTCCCGGAATACGTATTTTTATACATGTACAACTCATGAGTATTTATTTAGTATTTATCATGTATTATTCTGTATTTAAATTCCTTTAAAATTTTCATGTTAATTAATTATCTGCTCTTTAAATTTCATGTTAATTTTATTTCTGCATTTTCTTCCTGCTTTTATTTCCTGCTTTTAGTCTTGCTTATTCGGTTCGGCCTTATTGGGTTTCGGATTGGTGGTGGACAACCTGGCCCATTAGCTCCCACCTACCACCACTCTTCCTATTTAAAGCTTCCATCTCTTTCTCTCTCCTCATTACTTCATTCTCACCATTACTTCTTCTTCTTCCTCTCATTACTCTCCACCACCTACCAGCAGCAGGAGAAGGCAAGTGCAAACTTGCTTCTCAATCATCCATTTTTATGGATCATTATTCTTCCTCCCTTGATCCTGAAAGAGTTTAATGCTTGGCATTTGTGATTTCTGTAGCTTGTTTTCTCTAGATCTAAGTTTGTATTTTCGACTGTTCATAGGGTTTTGATCCACCAACTTAGCGTGTATTTCTGGCACTGGAACGAAGGCTCCATGGGACTTGGAGTTTGGGAGATGTTTCACGCACACGTTCTTACGTGCTCGCGTAATCATCAGCCTGTCACGCTCGCATTTGCGTGCGTGTATTTTCAGTTACGCTCGCATTTGCGTGCGTATATTTTCAGTCACGCTCGCATTTGCGTGCGTGTATTTTCAGTCACGCTCGTATTTGCGTGCGTGTATTTTCAGTCACGCTCGCATTTGCGTACGTGTATTTTCAGTCACGCTCGCATTTGCGTACGTGTATTTTTAGTCACGCTCGCGTTTGCGTGCGTGTATTTTCAGTCACGCTCGCGTTTGCGTGCGTGTATTTTCAGTCACGCTCGCGTTGTCTGCGTGAATTTTGAGTTACGCTCATATACTGAGTGCGTGACTTTTAACGCTCATATCTCTGTGCTTGCGTGCGTGACTTTTCACGCTCGCATTGTGCGTGACTTTGGCATGCGTGACTTTTCACGCTGTGCGTGCGTGCGTGAATTATTTGTCTCGCTCATACGCTCACGTTGTCAGCACGCATCACTTGTCACGTCTCACTTTTCACGCTCACATCCTTCATGCTAGACTTAGCGTGACTTGTTGGTCTTAGCAGAGACTTCTTGCGTGACTTGTGGTCTTAGCCTAGACTTGTCAGCGTGACTTCCTGACCTTAGTGTTTCTATTGTTGTACAATTTATTCATCTAATAGTAGCATGATAATTCTCCTATTATATCCTTACGCCTTTTGCTTGGACTTGATAATCATAGCATGTTAATAATTGGGTATTAGTGCCCTGTGACTTGAGTGATTGATGGATACCTAGTAAGACTGGAACTTGACCTCGAGAGTTATAGACTCGACCCTATTTGATGATAAATGACTTTCATGCCTTGTCAACTTTAATGACGATGGTTAATTGACTAATTAATCATACGTTCCTAGTTGGAACTAAGAGACTGGCTAGTCGTTTTATTAAAATGAATGAATGAGACACGTTCATGTTTTGAACTATTGCAATCGACTGGCTGATCCCGAATATTGACATACATACACATGCAGGCTTCAATCTATTTGTTTATTTATTTATTTATTTATTTTCTACAAAAGAAGTATGTGTACTTTATGGTCAAGGCATGATTACCGTGGTTAGATTTGATTGTTGCATTACGTTATGTAAGACCTGCAACCTAACCGCACTGGTATCGTTGTAGAGTTGTGCATATCGTACCCCGTACGAAAGTACTCATTTGAATGACCATGATCCACGACATGGGATTTCACTCAACGTAGGGACTATTAAGTTAAATAAAATAATGATTGCATGGAGAGAATGGATTCCCGAGTTCTTACATGGCAGCCCCCTTGGGACGAGTAGTACCCGACGGGCCGGCTAGTTCCCACAGATACTGTAAATCTGCCACACGGGCAGGGAACAGTATCTGCTTTTATTATTATTGTATATTGTATATTGACGGGCGTCCTGCTTGGACTCGTCTAATTCATGCATGGCGCACATGATTGACTGGATAGACTAGCCTTGCTCGCACATAGTAAGAACTGAGGAATCTTTATTGCATTATTCTAGGATAACTTGGGACTCACAATAGCAAGCCGTAGAATTTGATTGGCCGTTCAAGATGGTTTGTTTGTGTACTGTACTACTCTGTTACCTAACTGGGATGATCAGAATGTCAGGACATGACGGGCCAACTTCTGTCCTTGTTTGGTTGGGAGGTTGGTTCAAAGTGTCGTGATGTGAGGTGAACCCTAGTAGCAAGCAGAGATCTATTATTATATTCTTTTACTTACTGGTTTATGTACTTCATATCGTCCTTCCTTGTGGTACTTGCTATTAGAGGTCTAACCTCTCTGGTTTTGCATGGCCAGATTTAGAGCCGGTTCCCGAGGACTCAGCGTACCTCTACCTCCAGGATGGTCAACACTAGAGGAATGATTGTAGGAGGACTCGAGTGGGTTCCTTACTTCACCGCTCGTTTTGTTATTTACCTTTATACTTAGCCGTTTGGCACAGACATGTTAGTCGGATTGTCTTGTACTTACTTTTACATAATTGTAATTAAGTCAGACTGCAGCTGATAACAATTGTGTATACTTGTTATATCGTCTGGCTATGTTTTGTAAAGACCAGATCTCAAGAGCATTTTGACTGAGCGTTTGGGACGCCTTACTGCTTTATCTTACATGTTCTCTATTTCTGTTTCCTTGCTTGAATGATTGAGACAATAGGTGTGTAATGACCATAGAAGGACTCTTATGTAGTATGCACCCCCTCGTCTGGTTAGACAGCATTGATCGTATTATACGGTATTCATCTACCCGTAATACGTAGCTGGCTGAGTCATTCCCCCGCTCTCCAGTATTCTGGTTCTGGGGCGTTGCAAGGTTTTAGTGGTGGCCCATGCAGGTCTGATTTCAGACTTGTGGGGTATTTTGATTTATAGGATGTCTCAATCACACATGTTTCTCCTTGATCTCCTGATTCGTTATTCTCAACTCTTGCTTGATATTCCGGTATCCTTTGACTTCATTAATCCTTCATGTCCGGTCGTTTGATTGTTTCCTTGTCCCTTTTCTTAGGGGCACTTCGTCCGTATCGGTCAGAGCTGGACAGCAACAACAAGGGCAACATGGGCAACATGACCAGGTTGGTCAGCAACCAGGGCCAGTCTCACCACAGGAGACTATCCAGGAAGAAGTGATAGTAGAACCAGCAGTTGGACCGCAGTATCTGGATATTCCAAACCCACCCATAGTTCCACCTACCCCTGTGGAAGTGGACACACCAGCCCTTCTGGAGATCATGAGAGGAATGATGGCTGCTCAGCAACATCAGATGTTGGCCCAGCAGCGCATGTACACTCAGCTACAAGAGCAGAATGTGTTGCTCAACCAAGGATTGCAGACGGCTTTGGAAAGAGGAGTGAGGACTGATTCAGGAGCATCAGCCAGGTTTTGCAAGTACAGCCCCCGCCGTTTCGAGGGCACGGAGGATGCCATTTCAGCAGATGCATGGCTTAAGGATATGGAGGCTATTCTGATAGCAGCTAAGGTACCGGCAGAAGAACGTGTAGATCTAGTGAAGTTGTTACTTCAGGATCTCGTACGTGATTGGTAGGAATCGGAGGAAGTGGGCATCAGACGTCCTGTAGCTTGGGACGATTTCACTGCTAGATTCAAGACCAAGTACTATGGAGTTGTGGCGCAGTTTGAGCTACAACAGAAGTTTATCAACCTCAGGCAGGCCGGCAAGACGGTAGATGCTTATGCAGCGGAGTTCTGCAGATTGAGTAGATTCGCCCCAGAGATGGTAGCAACAGAGCGCCAGAAGGCTATGAGGTTTCAGCAAGGATTTCATCTTGAACTCTTGCAATTGATAGAGGGGCACAATTACCAAACTTTTGATGAAGTATTGACGGCGACTCGAAGGCATGTGCTCACCATTCAGAGGCTTGCGACAAGGACTGGGGGTCAGAAGAGATCCCACAGTCAGATTAAAAGAGGAGGGGGAGCAGCGCCCCGAACAACAGCACCATCAACTGGCATTCGTATCCACGATGTGGCGATACGAGGACCAGCACCACCCAGGCAGCAGCAGCAATAGCATCAGAGGAAGAACCAGCAACCCCCGGCAGGCTATACTTATTGTGGGAAGATGGGACATACTAGAGATGTGTGTCGGACATTGAATGGACTATGTCTGATATGTGGAAATCTAGACCATCGGGTTACCACATGTCCCATGAATTCGAGGTCAGAAGGACCAGGGCAGCAGTTTCCTGCTCTGCCAGCACCAGGGGCAGGCCAGTATCGAGGACCAGCGGTGGCAGTTAGGCCATTGGCACAGCGTCCGTTAGTACCGCAGGCTCAGATGTTTCGGCAGCAGGGACCGCCGATGCAGCAACACCAGCATAGACCACCCCAAGGCAGGGGCCAGCAGCAGCACCAGGCTAGGCCGCAGCATGGAAATCAGCAAGGAGGTCGAGGACAAGCATTCACTCTGTCCTTGGAAGAGGCATTGGCATCGGGAGATATTGTGGCAGGTAACATTCTCGTCGCCTCATATCCCGCAGTAGCATTGTTTGATTCGGGAGCATCCCATTCATTTATATCTGCACGATTTGCGAAATGACTAGGAATGGAGTTCGAGGCATTGCCAGGGAGGTTGAATATACTCACTGGTAATGGGCTCGTAGAAGTTAGTAGAGTTATTTTAGCGTATAGCGTTGTAGTTTGCGGGCATTCCTTACCCGCCCGGTTGATAGAATTTCATGTTGGAAATTTCGACGTTATCTTAGGCATGGACTGGCTGAAAGACAGTCATGCGACAATAGATTGTTGTAGAGGGAGTGTATCTTTTGATATTTCAGGCATGAAGAGATTTACCTTAGTCAGATCAGAGGCAACTCAACGAGAGCAGGGAGTAGTGACGGCAATGGAGGAAGTTCAGATTCCGAAAGTAGTCGATGAGTTTCTAGACGTATTTCCTGAAGAACTTCCAGGTCTACCACCAGTTAGAGTTATTGAGTTCAGTATAGAATTAGCACAAGGAACTAAACCGATATCAGATCGAGTTTACAGAATGGCGGATTCAGAGCAGGCCAAGGTATATCAGCACATAGAGGAATTGAAGGAGAAGAAGTTCATCCAAGCTAGCGTATCACCGTGGGCAGCACCAGTAGTACTTGTGGGAAAGAAGGATGGGTCGTCCAGATTGTGCATTGACTACAGGAAGCTTAACGCGGCAACAGTGAAGAACAAGTACCCATTACCCAGGATCGACGACTTATTTGATCAGTTGAGCAAGGCTAGAGTTTTCTCCAAGATAGATCTTCGTTCAGGGTACCATCAGGTGAGGGTTCGAAAGGAAGATATCCCTAAGACAGCATTCAGGTCGAAGTATGGGCATTATGAATTCTTAGTAATGTCGTTTGGTTTGACCAATGCTCCAGCAATATTCATAGATTTGATGAACCACATCTTTATGCCATATTTAGACCAGTTTGTCGTTGTGTTTCTTGACGACATTCTTGTATACTCTGCTAGTGAAGAAGAGCATGAAGACCACCTCAGAAAAGTGTTGCAGGTTCTGAGAGAGAACCAGTTATATGCCAAGTCAGCAAGTGTGAGTTTTGGTCGGATCATATTTCATTTTTGGGTCATATCATATCAGGAGATGGAGTAGCAGTAGATCCCAAGAAAGTAGAAGCAGTAGAGAGTTGGCCAGTACCCAAGACCGTAGCAGATGTGCGGAGTTTCTTGGGATTGGCAGGATATTACAGAAGGTTTGTGTCAGACTTTGCAAGGCTTTCAGCACCCATGACCCGTTTGACCCGGAAGGATGTGCCATTTGATTGGTCGGCAGAATGTCAGGCATCATTCGAGACTTTGAAACAGAAGTTGATATCAGCACCTATTCTTACATTGCCAGTTGGACCCGGAGGTTTTACAGTATATTGTGATGCGTCAGGTAAAGGACTTGGATGTGTCCTTATGCAACATGGGAAGGTGATAGCATATGCATCTAGGCAGCTTCAGGACCACGAGAAGAATTACCCAACTCATGATTTGGAGTTAGCGGTAGTAGTATTTGCTCTGAAGCTATGGAGGCATTACTTATATGGTGACCGAGTGGAGATGTACACAGACCATAAAAGTCTGAAGTACATCTTTACTCAGAAGGAATTAAATATGAGGCAGAGAAGATGGCTGGAGTTGATTAAGGATTATGACGTGGAGCTTCAGTATCATCCAGGCAAGGCTAATGTTGTGGCAGACGCTCTCAGCAGAAGAGACGACGCATTTATGTTGACAACGCAGAGGCATATCTTAGAAGACCTTCAGGAGATGGGCATCGAAGTTATATTTTCTAGTGATGTAGGAGTTCTAACTAGTCTACAAGTCCAATCTGACTTGGTAGACAGGATCAAGGCAGCTCAGGCACAGGACCCGAGGATTCAGAAGCTTAGGGCAGAATGTGAGTCAGGGCTCAGGAAGGAGATGAGGATTCATGAAGATGGTACACTTAGGTTTGGATCGCGTCTATGTGTGCCTAGTGGGGATATCAGACAGGAGGTTATGGCAGAAGCTCACAGTTCTCAGTATTCTATTCACCCTGGAGGGACCAAGATATACCAAGATATCAAGCAGCATTTCTGGTGGAACGGAATGAAGAGGGAGATAGCTAGATTTGTTTCCCGTTGCTTGGTATGTCAGCAAGTGAAGGCAGAACAGCAGAGGCCAGCTGGGTTATTGCAACCGCTTCCTATTCCGGAATAGAAATAGGAGCATATTACAATGGACTTTGTGACCGGTTTACCAAGATCGCCAAGTGGTAAGGATGCTATTTGGGTGATAGTGGACCGACTTACAAAGGTAGCACACTTTCTTCCCTTCAGAGTAGGACAATCTACAGAAAAGTTGGCAGAGTTGTATATACAACAGATAGTCAGGCAGCATGGCGTCCCTGTCAGTATTGTGTCGGATCGAGATACCCACTTTACATCACACTTCTGGAAGAGTTTACATCATAGTCTGGGTACCAAGTTAAGATTTAGTACGGCTTACCATCCGCAGACGGATGGGCAATCAGAAAGAACGATTCAGACTTTAGAAGACATGTTGCGAGCTTGCACTCTAGATTTTGGAGGGTCTTGGGAGAGTCACCTGCACTTGGTCGAGTTCTCATACAACAATAGTTATCAAGCCAGTATCCAGATGGCGCCATTCGAAGCATTATATGGTAGGAAGTGCAGGTCACCGCTTGTATGGGATGATATCGGGGAGAGGAAGATGCTAGGCCCAGAAATGATTATTCAGACAGTTGAAGTAGTTAAGGGAATTAGAGAGCGACTTCGAGTTGTGCAGGACCGGCATCGTCATTGGGCGGACCAGCATCGTAGGCCATTAGAATTCTCTGTTGGGGACCACGTTTTCTTGCGGATCTCACCTACTCGTGGGGTCATTAGATTTGGCGTTCGCGGGAAATTGAGTCCGCGGTACGTAGGCCCATTCATTATCCTTGATCGGATAGGCGATGTTGCTTATCGTTTATCACTCCCACCTTCGTTACGAGAGGTGCATGACGTGTTTCATGTATCTCAATTACGTAGGTATGTATCGGACCCAAGCCATGTCCTCGATCATTCTGAGCTGGTTGTTGGTACCAACCTGTCTTACGAGGAACAGCCTGTGTCCATTTTGGACCGAAGAGAGAAGATACTCAAGAACCGAATAATTAGTCTTGTCCGTGTTGCTTGGGGTCATCACTCCTTGGGAGAGTCAACGTGGGAACGTGAGGATGATATCCGATCACGGTATCCACACCTGTTTGACTCACAAGGTATATCTCTTTCAGTATACCTTGATTGTCTTGATTCCTCATGCTTATCGCCTTATGGATAGAGCTACTTGATGTCGTAGATTGATGGATTTACTTATATAGTACTTGCTTTTGATATGGTAATAATGATTGCTTGATCGCTAGAATTGCTTGTATTAGTTTAGCTCTGATATTTCTATCCTGCTTGGATTTGAAATTTCGAGGACGAAATTTTTCTAAGGTGGGTAGAGATGTCACTCCCCGTTCCCGGAATGCGTATTTTTATACATGTACAACTCATGAGTATTTATTTAGTATTTATCATGTATTATTCTGTATTTAAATTCCTTTAAAATTTTCATGTTAATTAATTATCTGCTCTTTAAATTCCATGTTAATTTATTTCCTGTAATTTTATTTCTGCATTTTCTTCCTACTTTTATTTCCTGCTTTTAGTCTTGCTTATTCGGTTCGGCCTTATTGGGTTTCGGATTGGTAGTGGACAACCCGGCCCATTAGCTCCCACCTACCACCATTCTTCCTATTTAAAGCTTCCATCTCTTTCTTTCTCCTCATTACTTCATTCTCACCATTACTTCTTCTTCTTCCTCTTATTACTCTCCACCACCTACCAGCAGCAGGAGAAGGCAAGTGCAAACTTGCTTCTCAATCATCCATTTTTATGGATCATTATTCTTCCTCCCTTGATCCTGAAAGAGTTTAATGCTTGGCATTTGTGATTTCTGTGGCTTGTTTTCTCTAGATCTAAGTATGTATTTTCGGCTGTTCATAGGGTTTTGATCCACCAACTTAGCGTGTATTTTTGGCACTGGAACGAAGGCTCCATGGGACTTGGAGTTTGGGAGATGTTTCACGCACACGTTCTTACGTGCTCGCATAATCATCAGCCTGTCACGCTCGCATTTACGTGCGTGTATTTTCAGTCACGCTTGCATTTGCGTGCGTATATTTTCAGTCACGCTCGCATTTGCGTGCGTGTATTTTCAGTCACGCTCGCATTTGCGTGCGTGTATTTTCAGTCACGCTCGCGTTTGCGTGCGTGTATTTTCAGTCACGCTCGCGTTTGCGTACGTGTATTTTCAGTCACGCTCGCGTTGTCTGCGTGAATTTTGAGTCACGCTCATATACTGAGTGCGTGACTTTTCACGCTCATATCTCTGTGCTTGCGTGCGTGACTTTTCACGCTCGCATTGTGCGTGACTTTGGCGTGCGTGACTTTTCACGCTGTGCGTGCGTGCGTGAATTATTTGTCTCGCTCATACGCTCACGTTGCCAGCACGCATCACTTGTCACGCCTCACTTTTCATGCTCACTCCTTCATGCTAGACTTAGCGTGACTTGTTGGTCTTAGCAAAGACTTCTTGCGTGACTTATGGTCTTAGCCTAGACTTGTCAGCGTGACTTCCTGACCTTGGTGTTTCTATTGTTATACAATTTATTCATCTAATAGTAGCATGATAATTCTCCTATTATATCCTTACGCCTTTTACTTGGACTTGATAATCATAGCATGTTAATAATTGGGTATTAGTGCCCTGTGACTTGAGTGATTGATGGATACCTAGTAAGACTGGAACTTGACCTCGAGAGTTATAGACTCGATCCTATTTGATGATAAATGACTTTCATGCCTTGTCACCATTAATGACGATGGTTAATTGACTAATTAATCATGCGTTCCTAGTTGGAACTAAGAGACTGGCTAGTCGTCTTATTAAAATGAATGAATGAGACACGTTCATGTTATGAACTATTACAATCGACTGGCTGATCCCGAATATTGACATACATACACATGCAGGCTTCAATCTATTTGTTTATTTATTTATTTATTTATTTATTTATTTTATACAAAAGAAGCACGTGTACTTTATGGTCAAGGCATGATTACCGTGGTTAGATTTGATTGTTGCATTACGCTATGTAAGACCTGTAACCTAACCGCACTGGTATCGTTGTAGAGTTGTGCATATCGTACCCCGTACGAAAGTACTCATTTGAATGACCATGATCCACGGCATGGGATTTCACTCAACGTAGGGACTATTAAGTTAAATAAAATAATGATTGTATGGAGAGAATGGATTCCTGGGTTCTTACATGGCAGCCCCCTTGGGACAAGTAGTACCCGACGGGCCGGCTAGTTCCCACAGATACTGTAAATCTGCCACACGGACAGGGAACAGTATCCGCTTTTATTATTATTGTATATTGTATATTGACGGGCGTCCTGCTAGGACTCGTCTAATTCATGCATGACGCACATGATTGACTGGATAGACTAGCCTTGCTCGCACATAGTAAGAACTGAGGAATCTTTATTGCATTATTCCAGGATAACTTGGGACTCACAATAGCAAGCCGTAGAATTTGATTGGCCGTTCAAGATGATTTGTTTGTGTACTGTACTACTCTGTTACCTAACTGGGATGATCAGAATGTCAGGACATGACGGGCCAACTTCTGTCATTGTTTAGTTGGGAGGTTGGTTCGAAGTGTCGTGATGTGAGGTGAACCCTAGTAGCAAGCAGAGATCTATTATTATATTCTTTTACTTACTGGTTTATGCACTTCATATCGTCCTTCCTTGTGGTATTTGCTATTAGAGGTCTAATCTCTCTGGTTTTGCATGGACAGATTTAGAGCCGGTTCCCGAGGACTCAGCGTACCTCTACCTCCAGGATGGTCAACACTAGAGGAATGATTGCAGGAGGACTCGAGTGGATTCCTTACTTCATCGCTCGTTTTGTTATTTACCTTTATACTTAGCCGTTTGGCACCGACATGTTAGTCGGATTGTCTTGTACTTACTTTTACATAATTGTAATTAAGTCAGACTGCAGCTGATAACAATTGTGTATACTTGTTATATCGTCTGGCTATGTTTTGTAAAGACCAGATCTCAAGAGCATTTTGACTGAGCGTTTGGGACACCTTACTGCTTTATCTTACATGTTCTCTATTTCTGTTTCCTTGCTTGAATGATTGAGACAATAGGTGTGTAATGACCATAGAAGGACTCTTATGTAGTATGCACCCCCTCGTCTGGTTAGACAGCATTGATCGTATTATACGGTATTCATCTACCCGTAATACGTAGCTGGCTGAGTCATTCCCCCGCTCTCCAGTATTCTGGTTCTGGGGCGTGACAAGTATGCACCCCTGGCTTGAATCATGCGCATGAGCGCTCCAGAGACAACAGGGTTTTACTGGTCGAGGCATCAAAGCAGTCGAACTAGTTTTGTACAATTTCCAGTCGGCTGTGCACGTGAATGTCAACACAGGCCTTCAATCAGCTGTTGGCATAGCACATCTATTGCGCCAGACGTGTGCAGCCTTGGACCTCTTCCTACTACCCTTGGAAGGTGTGTAGTATTCAGAGTCCAACATAGTGGTTGGCGTAGCACTTTGGACGCACAAGCATGTGCTGTCTTGGATTTCTTAGCACCATCCTTAGAAGGTGTATGGCGTTCGAAATCCAACATGGTTGTTGCCATAGCACAGTAATCGCACAAGGCACGTTCTGCCTTAGATCTCTTCACGCTACCCCTAAAAGGTACGTAACATTCAGAGTCCAACATCGCTTACCTGATGGGTAGGTAATTCTGTTAAAGATAGAAGTTCTCGCCTACATAGCTGTCTTCATGCGCAGGTGGGAAGCTGCGTGCATTTTCCTGCGTTATGCCTTCGTCAGGCATGCAGCATGAGAGTTGCACTTCTACGCAACTAGAGTTGGCCAATGAGGTACAGCAGTAGCTGTCGAAGGCGTCTTTGATGCTTCACCGTTTGGAGGGTTCTGGAGCATGTCCCCCTCTTCCTTGCTGGTCGTTGTAGTAGTCTTGGGCACCCAAGTACGTCGAGTCTTCTTCGTTTTTACGAACCGCTTTCAAGGGCTCGACCTCTCTTCAGAGTGGAGATCTTCAAAAGCTTGTTGGTCCAATGTACGACCGACATCTTTTGAGAAGACCCCAGCAAGTTATCGTTGGATTGCGTTACTACCTTCTCGTTGGAGGAGATGGATGTCCCCAGCAAAGTTGCCATCTTGTTTGTCATGACATAAGTTTTACAAACTTTTTATATTTCAAACGTATAAATTTATGGGGAAGTGTGACGGTGGAGATCGAGCACTGCAGCAGCTCCTTTACTCCGTTGACAGTCTAACGATGAACTAAACTTGCTCTGATTTTCTGATGCTTGTGAGTAGAACTCAGGGTTGCCAATCAAGAAGACGTCGAAGAAGTCTTGAACGAAGGAAAACTCCTTCTATTTATAGGCAAGCAAATATTCGATGTACGTAAGGGTTTTGGCGCGCAGGAGCACTGCGTGCACGAGAGTTCGGGAGGTTCTATTGTAACTGCTTTGTGAAGGCTGTTGCTAAGCTAACACGTGACGATTGTTGGAGATTCTCCATGATCGGGACCTTGGACAGTTATTATCCTTTATCAGCATGGCCGAGCAACTAACACATGGTGTGCACCTATTGCTTGATGACTTTGCCCAGATAAAATCAATTAGATTTTGCTCCTATCGAGAGAACGACTGTTTAACTAAAATGAAGTTCGATCTCATCTCATGAGCGAAGGGATTAAACATAATCAGATTTAATCGTATCTAAAAAGACATATTAGTTTAAATAAACTGAATCCAACTCTATCTCAGGGTCGACGGTTTAAATAAACCGAATTTGAATGTATTTGAAAAGATACAACTGCCATACTGTCCATGTAGCATGATGCCACATTGTAGGGAGACTGTGCGCTATACGAGCTACACTTTTGGGAGTGTTCGAGCCACTGCACTTTTGGGCGGCGAGAAGGCTGCTATGGAGGCGACGAAGTCACTAAGCTTTCGGGCGACGAGGAGACTGTGCTCTTGAGGCAACAAAGTCACTACTCTTTCGGGCGACGAGGATACTGTGCTCTTGAGGCAACGAAGTCACTGCACTTTTGGGTGATGAGGAGACTGTGCTCTTAAGGCAACGAAATCACTGCACTTTTGGGCGACGAGAAGACTGTGCTCTTGAGAAGCTCTAAAGGTTCAAATAAAGGAGCCGTTGAAGGGGCTATACTTCTGGAAAGCTATGAGATCCGTACTTTTACGAAGCATTAAAGTCACTGAAGGAGCCGAAGGGGTTGTGCTTCTGAGTTGGACTGAAGAAGCTGTGCTTCAGTTTGGACTGAAGGAGCTGTACTTCTGGATTGGATTGAAGGAGTTGCGCTTCTGGATTGGACTGAAGAAGCTTTTTACGAAGCATCAAATTCATTTTGCTCCTAAGAAAATTAATGTCTATCTTTGAAAGGCTGAGTCAATATCTTCTTTAATTACCACTGTTTAGGAGGTTCGAGAAGCGGTAACTTAAAAGCTTTAGCCAAATGAATCTTTTAAATAAGATTTATTATGCTGAGTCCTAGGTTCATCCCATTACTCCAGAGTCCTTTGACCGACTGCCACGTGGAACGTAGGTTGGACCATACAGCCTATATAAAGAGGAGCTTTCGGGTGACACTTTGCTCATAGTTTCCAGTCATTTTCCCGTCATGCTCGACCCCGACTTAGCTCTGGATAGCCATGGGCCTTGCATATGTCAAATGTTGGTTGTAGATCTCTTCGTTCAAAGAAGCTGTGGCTTTGTAGAAGAACAACTACGGAATTTCGAGATGCACTTGAGCATTTAGCATAAGGAGTTCGAACCTGAACAACATCTTGGAGGTCTTCGAGGTCCAAGCTACCGGATTTGAATTGATTGCCAACCCGAAAAGCCACAGGCTGTGCTCCGTCCTACTTAATAATGGCTTCATTAGCCATATTAGAGTGGGCGGGCTGTACACCCTGTTATGGTGGAAGAGCCGCAGGTAGTGCTGCGAGCTTCGCGTAGGAGCTGTGTTCTTCCTCAGGCCAATAGCTACTTTATTAGCCATATTGGAGTTCCTCCACATCTGACTAGGAAATGGCTCGCTCTAACGAGGAAGTGATTCGCTCGGACACTGCTGCGCTTTTGGGGTCTGCACGCTGTTGAAGAATGCACGTTTCTGAAGATCGCACATTTTGTAGTCTGTGCTTTAGTCTTTAGTCTTTATATGTAACCATGAAGAGTCTGTAATAGATCTTTTGTAAACATGATTTCATAAAGAACTTTACTTTATGTGCTGTCTTTTTACGGTACGAGTTTTGAAGTGCGCAAAAATTTATATGTCTCCTGCGCGTCTGACGGCTTCTGCGATTTTATAACTGTTGCACTTTTTTATGCTTCTACAGTCGTAACCAACTCGGCCCCGGCAGTCCCCCTGATACTTTTTCCCGTCAACCGGCTCGGGGATTGAATCTTTTGCTAGGCCAAGGGTAGTAGGAATGGCTGCTTTACCCCCGATAACAAACCCTTCGGCAGGTTGTGACACCCCCGTTTGTAAACCTGTAAGATTGGGGATAATCAAAAGAATTAGTGTCATAGAAGGTCACCTTTTGTTGAAAATAAAAAACGACTTAACAGAAGGACCTGCATGAAGCAAGTTCTGATGATAAGCATCCACGATAGTCAAAATTGGAGTCATCATCTATCGTGGCCTCCACATCCTCTAAAGAATTATCCTCATCAAATATTGTTGGATCCGTTGGTGGCAGATCCTCCCCTTGGCTGGAAGAAGATGGAAGGCTAGGTGCCTTCTGTTTAAGCCTAGACTTTACTTTAGCAACCTGTAAACAAAGAAGAAGTAGAGTCAACAAAAAGACAGTATTAAAATATAGCAATCACAGAATCATAAATCACTTACTGGAGAAGCAACAAAGACTGATGAGTCCTTTTTGAGGTCGACCACAGTTTAGTGGCCGCCGCCTTTCTCTGCTTTTTACTCGAGGATGACGGACTCGTTCCGAACGATGCTAGCCGTTTCTGGCTAGAACTGCCCAACTTGTCCAAGTAGGCATCAGACTCCAGCTCCAAGACCAACTGTGCACCGTGTGGCACAAAGGTACGGGCCGCGACAATTGTATCCTTTGAAGGTTCAAACCGCATCCCCAGAAGGAGAATCTGCTCTCGGTCATAATCCGAAGGAAAAGTGTGTAACTCCTCCTCTCGGATATTTTTATTATTTATTTTTAAGATTGGATAATGTGTTTCAAACCTTATTTAATATGCAGTATTAATTCAAAGAATTGTTTTAAGGTAGTCACTATTGTTTACGGAGTATTAAATTTAGATTTGACTAAATGTATTTTAAAATATCATTAGTAACATCTAATATTAAGTTTTTGTTCATTTCGATTGATTTTGTTTACTTTAGAATTTATTGATTTCGATAATTATTGATTTAGACTTAGTCGATCTAATTAATGATTTATTGATTATCTTTGGCTAAAAAAAAGATATTATTTTTCAGAATAATTTTTATAATCGAGATATAGGATATGATTTTATAAGGAAATGTCCTATAGGATACTAGAGGATTAGATAAACAAGTATTCTAATTTATAGATAAGTTTTGTTCCTAATCCAGATAAGAATCTTCCTAAGTCATTTTATCACATATGCTACATGCCTCTCTTCCTCATCTCAATCCTTTCCACGTTTAAATCCTAGGAGATCTAGTTCTATTATATGAGTAAGTTGTATCTATATAGGGCCCAACCTCCATCTCTGTAAGGAATCCTATTATGTACATACATCAATCTCTCTCTCTCTCTTTTAGACTATCTAAACCTCTTCTTCTCTCGCCTTCTATACATATCCCTCTCAACAAACATCAACCTGTCATCACCATTACCATCACCGCCACCATGACCATCACCAACACACAGCCACCCCGCCATTATCACACCAACTACCATCATGACCATCCCCGACATCATCCACCGCCATCATCGGCAACCACACAAAGCCTCGATTCCTTCAACCGCTGGCCACCATCGCAGAAGCGTCCTGACCATTGCCCGATTGCCGGCAGCCGACATCGACCGATCTCCCACTCCATCCCTGGCCGGAGAAAGCTGTCACTCTACCAGTCAAGAGCCACACCGTCCGCCCGGAGTCACCACTCCGTCTGCACACCACCAGATATCGCCCTGGCCGAGCGTCCCCTGCCGGTGTCGAACCTGAACGTCCCTGCACGGAGGCGAGCTCCGCCACAGAAACCCGTCCCCTCTCTCTTCTGCCGTGTGAAAGTACACGGAGAATAATATTCTCCTTATTATAATAAAGAAGAATGTTGACGTAAACCTAATTGTTGTTTTTTTTTAGAAAAAAAACTGTCAGGAACAAAGAAGAAAGACTTTTCCGTGCAACATTCACCCCAATACTCTCTCTTATGGATGAGGTGAAGAAAAAGTGTGGCCATTTGCCTGAAGCAGTTATTGAAACCTTGAAGAATGTTGGATTCTACAATTTCATAGATGTATTCTACAGATCCAAGGTGAAAAAGGCAGAACTATCTAAAGTCACACAAGGTCTGGAGAACTTGATGGGGACTTAGAAGAAGATGGCATTGGATATTTCCAGTTGAGCAGCAGTGTCAAGGTAGCACCAACTGCTGATGAGATGGCAACCATTTTCGGTCTGCCAATGAATGATGACAGAGAAGTTGATGAGAAGTATCTAAAGATCATCACTGAAAAACAGAAGACCCCCCCACCAGCAGACTCATTCAGCATGTGTACAGAACACTTCAAAAGATTGCTGACAAATTCCAAGGGAAAAAATGCAGAAGTATCAAATGCAGAAGTTAAGAAAAGGATCTTAGAGCTGTTGGGGGACAGAAATGCAAGTCCTGATGAGTTGGCCAGGTTAATAATATTCAACTTGTGCCAAACAGCATTCTTCACCAGAATGGGTGGGTCGAACTTGCCGTACAAGTTCTTCGCTCTGGTGGAGAGCATAGATGTTATAAAAAGCATCTGTTGGCCACGGATTATTTTGAGGTACGTCATGGACAGCATAAAGAGGGCTGTTACAAAAGCTGAAGATGGAGACGTTGAGATATCGTACAAGAAGATTGAAGGTTGTACGATATATTTCTTGTATTGGTTTGCAGAGCACAGTCAACTGTTGGAAAGGAAGTGAAAACCAATAAGCACATATCCGAGATTCTACACATGGGATGGGAATAGAATCTCTATATTCCTCAAAAATGAATATCAAGGGGCTCAAACGAATTCTGAATTGATATTCAAAGATTTTGTTACATTGACTGTTGAAGAAGTAGAAGACCCAGCAGAGCAGCATAGTATAGAAGGTGGAGATAATGCTGTTGATGAAGAAGAACCACAAGCTGAAGCCCAAGCACCAGCAACAAACATAGCTGAGAATGAAGATATGTTGCGTGTCTTGGAGGAGAAATCTCAGCTTATCGCTGAGAATGAGCAACTCCAAGAAAGAGCCCAAAAACTAGAGGCAGATGTAGCCCAACAACGTGCTGTGGAGCTCGTTACTGATGGCTTGGAGAAGGAGTTAGACTCTATAAGGAACGAGAAATCGCTCCTTATTGCTGATAATGAGAAACTCCGTAGAAGAGTTGAAGAACTGGAGGCAAAGGGGTCGGAACAGGAACTAGACTCCCTTAGAAAGCAGAAATCTGAGCTTACTGCTGATAATGAGAAGCTTCGTCAACGTGTTGAGGAGCTACTTCTAAAAGGTAAAATATTCTATTTTTTCAAAATTTTAATTTGTAATTATGTGTATCTAACACGGAGAATGTCATTCTCCGTGTCAAAGTACACGGAGAATGACGTTTTCTGTGTGTTTTGACTTAGAAATGATCATTCTCCGTATTTCTAACACGGATAATGTTATTCTCCGTATTAAGATACACGAAGAATGTCATTATCCGTGTTAATACACACTTAGAATGAGCATTCTCCGTGTTAAAATACACGGAGAATGACATTCTCCGCTAGTATTTTAACACGGAGAATGACGTTCTGTATTTTGACCTAGAAATGGCCATTCTCCGTGTGTACTTTTATACGGAGAATAACATTCTCCGTGTATAAATACACGGAGAATATCATTCTCCGTGTAAAAATACACGGAGAATGGTATTCTCCGTGTAAAAGTACACGGAGAATGTCACTACTTATATTTTGACCTTGAAAAGACATTCTCCGTTTAATTTAACACAGAGAATGACATTCTCCGTGTATTTTTGACACGGAGAACGTTATTCTCCGTGTATCTTAACACGAAGAATAGTCATTCTCCATTTATGTTATAGGAGAATGCCCATTCTCCTTGTAAGTCTAACAGAAAATGATCATTCTCCGTTTAGCTTAACATGGAGAATGACATTCTCCTTGTATTTTGACCTAGAAATGACATTCTCCGTGTATTTTTGACACGAAGAATGTTATTCTCCGTGTATCTTAACACGGAGAATGGACATTCTCCGGATTAAAGTAAACGGATAATAATATTTTTTATTGTTTTTTAAAAAGAAGATTATATAATATTGACATCATACCTCTTGTTGTTGTTTGTTTTTGTATCAGTGAAAGAAACAGACAATCTCAGAAAGGAGAATGAAAAGCTCATTAGTGATAACAACAAACTTCTAGAGGAAGTTGCATCATTGAATGACGAAATCAAATAGAAGAATGATACAATTGTTAACCTTGAAGCAATGGCCAAAGCATTGCAGCTTGGGGAGACTAAAGAAGTTCCTCAAAAATATTACACAAGAGCAAGAGAACCAGGAGGGATTAAAAAACAATCAAATGCTCCAGCGGATGATGATTTTACCATACTGAAAAAGAAGAAAACAGCTGATGCTACAAGTAAGAATGTAGCTGCTGGTCGGAAAAGAAAAGCTCCTTCCAGTACCAATAAGAAAGTAACTTCTGGTGAGAAAAAAAAAGCTCCTTCCAGTCCCGAGAAGGTAGACGATAAAAAGAAGATGTCAGAAAATGAAGAACTTAAAGAAGATTCTCCTCAAACAGCCAAGCTAGTGAAAGAGGGAAAAATGCTGATGCAATATCAAAAACTCAGGCTTTGGAACCAAGCAGACGATCAGCTGAAGCATCTATACAGGAGCATCGTATACCCAAGAAGGATGACTCCAACGTAAGTATTCTAAACTTGAACCAAATTCTGTACAATTCACAACGGAGAATGATCATTCTCCGTGTATCTAACACGGAGAATGAATATTCTCCGTGTAATTCGGACGGAGAATTGTCATTCTGAATTCATAACGGTCATTCTCCGTCCAATTCATAACGGAGAATGTTTATTCTCCGTGTATTTTAACACGGAGAATAGTCATTCTCCGTGTATGTAACACGGAGAATGTTATTCTTCGTGTTAAAATACACGGAGAATGTTATTCTTCGTGTTAAAATACACGGAGAATGGCATTTTCCCTTGTATTTTGACCTAGAGATGGCTATTCTCCGTGTACCTAACACGGAGAATGACCATTCTTTGTGTTAAAATACACGAAGAATGGCATTTTCTGTGTATTTTGTTCTGAGAATGAGCATTCTCCGTGTTTCTTACACGAAGAATGTTATTCTCCGTGTTAAAATACACGGAGAATGACATTCTCCTTGTATTTTGACCTAGAACTGGTCATTCTCCGTGTATTAACACGGAGAATGTCCATTCTCCGTATCAAAGTAAACGGAGAATGATCATTCTCCGTGTAAAAATACACGGAGAATGACATTTTCTGTGTATTTTGTCCTAGAAATGATCATTCTCCGTGTAAAAATACACGAAGAATCTCATTCTCCGTGTTAAAATACACGGAGAATAGTCATTCTCCGTGTTATAATACACGGAGAATAGTCATTCTCCGTCCAATTCATAATGGAGAATGATCATTCTCTCTGTTGGAGTTACTTTTTTTTACAATTATATCATTAGCCTATATTATTAACATAATCGAAACTAAATTTATGTGCAGTGAAAATGTATACGAATACTTTCCAACTGCTCAAGAAGATTGTAAAATAAGAAGAAGGAACAATGATGTTATCTTGATCTTTAATGCTAAAGAAGTACAAGACATATTAAATATGGAAGAAATAGAGGCCAATGTTATGAACTTCACAATAAAGATTATGAACGAAGTACAAGCCGAAACAAGACGTACCGTTTAGTCAAGCTCGCAGGGTGCACAATGTAATTGGTTTGCAATCATGATGCCCCATTCATTGGTAAGAATCAAAACTGAAAAATGAATATTAATGTGTACACCTACTAATATTGTTGTAAAAAACTAACTCATGATTTGTTTTTTGTTTTTTTCTTCTTCTGGAAAACAGCGTACCGTTAAGTTTGCCGATGTAGAAAACCCAACATCTGGCGCATTGTACAATTTCAAAGCTGAAATAGAAGATTTTATCATGGAGTTGGAGGATGACATCGAATGGTTATTCGTGTAACTCTTCCGTGAAGAGAATAAACACTATACACTGCTGGCATTCAACTTCAGCTCCTATGTTTGGACACACTACAACTCATTGAGGAAAAACACGGGCGCTAAGGGAATCGAGGATGCAAATTACATGAAGAATAAAATCGAGCCAATTGTAATAAAGAAGATTGCATTGATGAGAGAGAAAAGCCCAGGAATTCAGGAATATGAAACAACAGAGCTCAAGATTTGTAAAGATTGCCCACAGCAACTATCACCCAGCTGCCTGCTGTATGTTGCGTATTATATTGAAAACTTGTCGAAAGCTACATTTGATTTACAAAAGAAAACAAACAAAGCAGTTCACGATATTAATGTAAAGAGCAGGCTAACTTTGGCTAAGCTTTTGCTTATGGGTGACTGTGCAATTCCTTTTGTATCATAAAATAAAATGACAATGTAAATTGGCTAAGAAATTCCTTATATATATTCTGTCTGTCAGGTTTCTTTTGTAATGTATTTGTTGTCCTTTGTAATGAAACTCAGTTTTTTGACTAATTTACTTTGTTAAAGTTCTGTTGATTGATTCTGTATGTCAGGATGTAAATCTATTTTGTTAAAGTTCTGTTGATTGATTCTGTGTTAAAATACACGAAGAATGACATTTTCTTTGTATTTTGACCTAGAAATGACATTCTCCGTGTGTTTTAGACACGGAGAATGTCATTCTTTGTGTATTTTGACACGGAGAATGATCATTCTCCGTATTAATACACACGGATAATGTCATTCTCCGTGTTAATACACATGGAGAATGACTTTCTCCTTGTATTTTGACCTAGAAATATTATTCTTCGTGTATCTAACACGGACAATAATTATTCTCCGTGTATCTAACACGGAGAATGACCATTCTCCGTGTTAAAATACACGGAGAATGACATTATCTTTGTATTTTGACCTAGAAATGAGCATTCTCCGTGTTTCTAACACGGAGAATGTCATTCTCCGTGTTAAATTACACGGAGAATATCATTCTCTCCGTGTTAAAATACACGGAGAATGACATTTTCCTTGTATTTTGACCTATAAATGACCATTCCCCGTGTATCTAACACGGAGAATATAATTCTCCGTGTCAAATTAAACGGAGAAAATTATTCTTCGTGCTTCTAAAACGGAGAATATCATTCTCCGTTTTAAAATACACGGAGAATGGTCATTCTCCGTGTTAATACACACGGAGAATGACTTTCTCCTTGTATTTTGACCTAGAAATATCATTCTCCGTGTATCTAACACAGACAATGATTATTCTCCGTGTATCTAACACGGAGAATGACCATTCTCCATGTTAAAATACACGAAGAATGACATTATCTTTGTATTTTGACCTAGAAATGAGCATTCTCCGTGTTTCTAACACGGAGAATGTCATTCTTCGTGTTAAATTACACGAAGAATATCATTCTCTCCGTGTTAAAATACACGGAGAATGACATTCTCCTTGTATTTTGACCTATAAATGACCATTCCCCGTGTATCTAACACGGAGAATGTAATTCTTCGTGTCAAATTAAACGGAGAATATCATTCTCCGTGCTTCTAAAACGGAGAATATCATTCTCCGTTTTAAAATAAATGGAGAATGGTCATTCTCCGTGTTAATACACACGGAGAATGACTTTCTCCTTGTATTTTGATCTATAAATGACCATTCTCCGTGTATCTCATACGGAGAATGATCATTCTCCGTGTTAGATACAAGGAGAATGGTCATTCAATGCATTATAAAATCAGAGTATAACGGATAATAAGTTCTTATGCTATTAGTATATATATGAAACATCAGATATGCAGAGTTTAAACTATTACCATTGATATCAAAAAATGTAACATATGTATTCAAAAAACAATTATATAAAAGAAGAAATATATGTGTATGTATTAACGAGGGGGCGCTGCCCCATCGAACACCGTAGCAGCACGTGGAGGCAGAGGACAAGTGGTGCGATTGTGATTGCATAATTCAAAATAATTCTGGCACCTTATCTTTCTCTTCTCTTTTCTCTTGTTCTCATATTTTCTCTTAGAACGGTCCGCCTTTGGACGTCCAGGACCACGTTTCGGAACAGGGGGTAGAACAACATCAGTGGGATTATTTTCAAACTGTTTTTCACAATCTGGAACTGGACGAATAGCACATGAATATAACTTCTGGTAATAATCTGATGTCCAATACTGCTCCACAAAGTCATAAACAGATTTATCTGAACCAACTCTGATGCACTGTATTGCATAGCTGCATGGGAATCCATATACCTTCCATCTACGATAACTACAATGACAATCAAGAAGATTCACCATGTGGGAGGAAGTATCTGCGATCACCTCAAATTCGAAATCACCAGACCGATATACCCTATAACACATGCCATCATCTGTAAGCTGCTTCAGCATATCCTCAGCGTATGGAGTAATTTGCTATTCAAACCAATTGCATCCTTGTGGCGGTCCGAAATCATCTTCATCATCTTCACACGGATGACATTTACAATTGCTGATATAGGCAATTTCTTCTCAGCCTTTATCCATGCATTGAATGACTCTGCACAACTAGAAGCAACCTCACCGTATCTACATCCCGGGAAGAATGCGTTTGACCAGTGTTCAGGTTTTTGTTTATTCATCCAATTCACAACATGACCACAATTCAGATCATAAATCTTCTTGATTGCTTGTCTATACCCACCTTTATAGAGAAAAACAAATAATTAATAAAGAATTAGGTCAATTCACAAAATTATGAAAAATAAGTACATTCTCCGTGTTTAAAATAAGGATAATAGTCATTCTCCGTTCAAAAGCTAACGGAGAATGACATTCTCCGTTCTATGCAGGACGGAGAATGGTCATTCTCCGTGTGACGTAAACGGAGAATGAACGTTATCCGTACTATGCAAGACGGATAATACCATTCTCCGTTCAAAAGCTAACGGAGAATGATATTCACCGTTCTATGCAAGACGGGTAATGGTCATTCTCCGTGTAACGGAAACGGAGAATGAACATTATCCGTACTATGCAAGACGGATAATACCATTCTCCGTTCAAAAGCTAACGGAGAATGATATTCTCCGTTCTATGCAGGACGGAGAATGGTCATTATCCGTGTAATACGTACGGAGAATGACTATTCTCCGTCTTACTGACGCGGAGAATGGTCATTCTCCGTGTTAAATTAATGGTAAATTCATAAAAAATGTTCATATATCTGTCTCATTAACACACCTGGAGTTAGAGCATATACCGCTTGCCTCCAAGCTTCAAGTACATGCGGATACACTCTTTCATTTCCTTTCTCTTTCAGCGGTATGTTATTCTTCATGTGATAATAGCAATAGCTATGGTAATCATTAGGAAACACTTTAGGGACTTAAGAAACTAGACCGGTGCCTTGATCCGAAAGAAAAACAATACGCCTACTACATCCAACAACATTCTTTAGATTTCTAAGGAACCATTCCCAATTGTCACCATCTTCGCCTGAGACTATACCGTATGCAAGAGGGTAGAACTGTTGGTTACCATTCTTCGCTGTAGCAGACATCAAACATCCTCTAAACCTTCCTGTAAGGAAAGTAGCATCCAAATATAGCATTGGGCGACAATATTGAAAGCCTTCTACGTAAGCCCCATATGAAAGAAAAAGCCGCTCAAACCTCATTGATGAATCATCTTTCTGGAAGTCGATAACGGAACCATTATTGGTTTCCTTTACCTTGTTGACATACCAACACAAGTCACTGTAAGATCTAACAACATCTCCGTACATTTCCTCGTGCACCAGCCTAATTCCGTGGTATGCCTGTCCATATGTAACAGATAAACCGTAGTCGACCTTGAAATCATCGATAACAGATTTTGTGGACTTTTTAGGATGCATCCGAACAATGTCACTAACCAAACTTTTCATAAACTTTCCTGGAACAACCAGATTACCTTTATCCATATAGCCAGCTCCAGAATTATATTCTCCCATATACCTCTTCACCTCAAAAATTTGATTATCTTTCGAAATAGATATAGCATGGAAGCTCCACAAACAAGCATGTGTCTTGTAATTCTTGCAGCAAACAGTATACCTCCCCGGCTCAGATTTCAAAATATGGAATGGATGACGAGATTCAAAACATACCTTTCTAACAGCATTCCTAACTTCTTCAACACCATTTAGAAAAATCTGACCAACACCAGTAATTGATCCAGGCCACATATCCGATTTCCTCTTCTTCACTGTCTCAGTTGAGCCCTCATAAAATTGTACTACTCGTTTGTCCTTTACAGTAGGAGAACATCTACTTAAAGAACTAGAGGAGGAAGACGAAGGTCCCATGTGAAAGCTTTGACAAGGAAAAGATGTTGATGAAGAACATGGAGAGTATATTTGCTCCACAAATAGATCAAAACTCACATCATGAGTACCGTTAAAACCACCAACCAATGAGCGAAGCCAAAAATCACTTTCAACATACAGTTCAGTCCTATCAGAGTGCAAAAACCTGAAACGGAAGGAAAGTTGATCCAAAGAAGTTCATCGATCGCTGTCACCCTCATTTCCCGTATTTCCCGTATTTCGTATTTATACTCATATCTGGATTTTGGCATGTATTTTTATTTTTTTCTCAACTTGTAGAATTTCGGTATTTCTCGTATTTTGGGTTTTGTCATGGTTCGGTTTTAATTGGTTTGGTTTGGTTTATGTGCATTGGAACACCTTAACCTACACTCCACCCTCAACACACCACATTCCCACCCTCTTTAAAACTCCACCAACTTTTTCTCTCTCTTCATAAACCACCATTTATTTCTTCTTCTCCTTCCTCTACACAACTTTCTTCTCCTTTCTCTCCACAACACCCACCCATAGGCAAGTGCATCTTGCCACTACATGAGAACCCTCTTTTACTTGTCCATTTGCTAGATTAGGACATGGTGATCAACATTAGTTCTTGGCATTTTGTGATTTGGAGTCTCCATTGTTCTAGATCTAAGTCTTCCTATTTTTGGATTTTTGCATGTTTTGATCTATTTTAGTTGGTTTTCTATGAGTTTTGATGTTTCCATGTGGAAGAGCATTCAATTCCACCCAAATTGGAACTTTGGAAATCCGGATTTGGAGTTCGGATGGCCAAGTTATGATACTGTGTGGCCTTGAGTTCAACCATGGTGTTCTTGCTGTTTGGAGAAGACAGTGAGCAGTGTGCAGAGTTGTTTAGCTTACGCACACTGAGCTGCACGCGCTCTTTAGCGTGCGTATGCAGACTTGGGTACACTTCCTGTTGGAAGCGTGTCTCCTTGAGCGTGCGTGACTTTTCACCTACGCTGCTCTCTCAGCGTACGTGACTTTTCATCTACGCTGCTCCCTGTAGCGTGCGTGACTTTTCACCTACGCTGCTCCCTGTAGCGTGCGTGACTTTTCACCTACGCTGCTCTCTCAGCGTGCGTAACTTTTTACCTACGCTGCTCTCTCAGCGTGCGTGACTTTTCACCTACGCTGCTCCCTGTAGCGTGCGTGACTTTTTACCTACGCTGCTCTCTCAGCGTGCGTGACTTTTCACCTACGCTGCTCCCTGTAGCGTGCGTGACTTTTCACCTACGCTGCTCTCTCAGCGTGCGTGACTTTTCACCTACGCTGCTCCCTGTAGCGTGCGTGACTTTTCACCTACGCTGCTCTCTCAGCGTGCGTGACTTTTCACCTACGCTGCTCTCTCAGCGTGCGTGACTTTTCACCTACGCTGCTCTCTGGCGTGCGTGACTTTTCACCTACGCTGCTCCCCTGACCCCTTGCTTAACCCATTGGCTCTTGGAGTTGTGGTCTTATTTCTTTAAGCTTGACTTTTCTATAGCCCTGTATATTGATATTTTATTAGATATTTTATGCCCATTTTATATCCTTACGCCTTTTGTCATGAACTTGATTTTACTTAATATGTTTGGAATGACTATTGTACATGGCATGGTATGACAAGGAACTAGCATAACACGACAAGTGACCCGTAGTGGTGCACTCCTGACATGACCAACCTGACATGATAGTGGCCCGTCGTGGCGCACTCCTGACAAGTACCCTGACATGATTTATCTTAATGCTGTTACGACGGCTAACTTAACTTGACTTGCCTTGACACCGTGGGTGGTTCTTTCTTGCTTGCTTGTTAAATCCACTTGTCCTGTCTTGCATTATGTCTAGAATGGGACTCCTGAGTACCACGGTCAGGAGCTCCTACTAAAATGGATTAAGGTTAATAACTAGAATAATACAGTAGTCATGAAGAGATGACACAGCTACAGGCAATCCCGTTACCTGGGCGCTCTTGGGATCTGTAGCCTGCCGTCGAGTAGGGCACATTTCCAGCACACCGTCGCGTGTTGCACCCTCTAAGTCACCTAAGGGTACATTTGTCCCCCGGGCGAAGTACCCACCTGAATTCAACCCCTAATTTTTGACCTGGGTAACCTGGATGGTTTGTAGGGCTTGTGGCTGTGGAACAATCTCACTGCATCTTGTTAGTAATTAGGCCTGTGATAACCCTAGTTAGTTAAAGTAGTAAGCCGTAGTATCTGCTTGGCCGTGATTGATTGAATGAGGTATAACCAGTTTAGCCATGTCTTGATCCAGTACAAGATTGCTCCCTGTCTTGATTTCTTGCATTATTATCTTGCCGATAAATGGTAGGAAACCAAGTTCTGTTCAGATGAAGGGTTACAACCCTGGTCCTTGTTTGGTTTACGGGTTGTAACCTGGCTATCGGAATAGTCCCATGGTTATCTCGTCGTATATTACCCTGCCATGTTTTCATAAATTCTAGTTTTAAATATTATATCTTCTTGTGTTAATGCTGGCTTTTGTTCTTATTTCGTGGCCCCCTTGTGGCACTTGCTTTTTCTGGGGTTGACCCAGCTGGTTTTGTGTGGCCAGATTTCGGAGCAGCTCCCGAGGATCTACCAAGCTTCCAGCCCAATGGTGGCGACTTGAAGGAACCCGGGCTACGAGTGGGTTTTCTATTTTGTTTCGCTCACTCTATTGTAAAACTATTCTTTTTGAGGCGTTTAGCCGACGAGCACCTGTTAGCTCGATGCACTTTACTTACTGTCTGCCTACGGGCTGTAAACATGATTAACAAATCCTAGGGTTGATCATGTATGACTTAACTCTTGCTAGTCCTAGCATTTTGTACGACTAGCTTCATGATCAGCTGATATGTAATATTTGGGACGCCTTTTATTGTATATTTGGTGGTCACACATCTTGTAATTATATTACTTGCTTGAGATTGAGACAATAGGCTTGACCATAAGAGACCGTTGGCTTGTAGTAAACCCTCATATTTCTAGACAGCCGTGACCGTATATCGAGGTGGTTTCCATTTCAATATACGTAGCTGGCTGTGTCTGCCCCCGCTCTCCAGTATTCTGGTTCTGGGGCGTGACAATCGCACACTTTATTCTTTAAAAAATCTACGGTACTTTCATGTGTGATACGGCAGGAAACTATGTCTCCCTTGAAACAAATGTTAACTAAACAACTTGATTCCATACCTTCCCCCCTGATAACATAAAAACATAAGAGGTCACAAATAGAACAATAAAATTGTCGTCTAATAATGATTATTCTCCGTCTAAAAATAACGGAGAATAAATATTCTCCGTTCGGAACTAACTTATAATGATCATTCTCAGTTTAAAGTAAAACTTAGAATGATATTCTCCGTCTAAAACACACGGAGAATAGACATTCTCCGTCTAAATATAACGGAGAATAATTATTATCTGTCTGTAACTTATGGATAATGCTCATTATCCGTATAATAATTATTCTCCGTCTAAAAATAACGGAGAATAAATATTCTCCGTTCGGAACTAACTTAGAATGATCATTCTCCGTTTAAAGTAAAACGGAGAATGATATTCTCCGTCTAAAACACACGGAGAATAGACATTCTCCGTCTAAATATAACGAAGAATAATTATTATCTGTCTGTAACTTATGGATAATGCTCATTATCCATATAAAAACATACGGATAATGATCTATCTCATAAGTAATTGTCATTCTCCGTTAAAATATAACGGAGAATATTATTCGCACAAAATAACAAGATTAAATATCTCTCTAACATTTTCTAAGTTAATAATCTGCATAATAAATTCAAATTCAGCTTAAATTTTGAGATATACGAAGCTGATGTATGAATTTCTACAGATCTGAACTCTCACCTTATTTTAAGATCTATAAAAAGAAAAGAAGAAGATCTTCTCTCCACAATTGACCTAATCGCCGAAAACCACGAAGATGATAATGATGATGATGATGATGATGATCGATGATGATGATGATCGATGATGATGAAGGATGATCGACGTTCAACTGACGAAAACCACAATGAACTACGAACGATTTTGCGATCTCTGATAAAGATGATATCAATGGATTTCAAATTTCTCGTGAAGAAGAAGAATACAAATTTTCCAATCCAAATCTGAGTTTGCGAATTCAAAATTATATATAGATGTCCAAATTTGCGCGAAGGGGTATTTTTGGAACTATGATAATGGCAAATTTTGTAAATACAGAGCATCTATAGAGAATCTTGAAATATTTAACGTGAAAATACTTAATTCTGGGTATTTCATAAAAATAATCCAGCGGGTGGGCATTACATAAAAGCCCACCCCGAAATTGGGTTTCTCAGCAATTTCCAGATATTATATATATATATATACCATTAGTGTATGTTAGTTACATTATTAGTATTTTACTGTAAATCGGTATACTAGTATTTTATGTATACATATAGGTACATATACACGTAAGTATATTATCATGAGTATAGTTATTAATTTCATTATCATTAGTTCTAGTATAATATTTTGATTTAGTAAAATATATATTATTTGGTAACAAAGCATAGTATTTGAAATATATATATATATATATATATATATATATATATATATATATATATATATATATATATATATATATATATATACATTTGGGCCTGATGCTCGAAATATATTAAGTATCATAAGCTAATTTAATTGTAATTAGGGTTTCTTGGACTTGTCGGATGAACCACTAATTAAAAGTAATTAGTTTGATTTCGTATTAAGTTTTAATTATTTGCTAATTATTTCATTAATTGTTTGATTAATTTATATATCTACTTGTGTACTTTCTTAAAATGGGTTCACATATAAATATAAATGATTCCTTGGCCTTCAAAAGTAATTGTCTAAAATTATTTAACTAGTAAAATATAGTTTTTAAGTACTATAATTATTTTCTAGGAAAGTATAAATATTTATTTACATTGTATAGTTTTAAATATCTACTATGCCTTCTAATGGGTTTTGTTATAAATAATTTTAATAATGGAGTGTACATATATATAAGCATATTTTGTGTTTATACATATATAGACTTATATATAAGTATATATGTTATCCCTTCTAAGGGGTTATTTTGAAGGCTTAATTATTTATAATGATAAATTTCCTTAAATAAGTTTATATATAAAGGTGCTAAAAATGTTTATAAATAAATATTAAAATATTTAGCTAGAATGTTTTTTGGCTACGAAAAAATATAGTTTCTAATATGATAAATATTTTCCAAGAAATAGTATAAGTATTATTTTCGTAAATTCTTTCGAATACAAATCCCTTTCGCGACTAATCGTATTCCTATTTTTCTTGCGAATATGAACTCCGTCACATCTGCCCTGGCTAATGGAGTTTTTGGACACCATAAAATTATCCGTATCACCAGCAAAGGACCCCAAGCAAGTACATATACTAATTGCTTTCGATTCTTAGTAGTCTTTCTATTTCACGTTTATACATATGCTCTCCTGCTTGCTGACATGCTTGGTACACGGATTAGTATCATGGATCTCTACATACTTTCTCTCTTGATTCTTATTTACATGCTTTCGTGTTTCATGACTTGTTCGAGTCCATGAATACTAGTCGGAAGGAAAAATATCTTAGTAGACATGTGGACTACCCAGAACTATCTCCCGTGTCTTTCTTGGAGAATAGCAGCCACACAATACACGTGTAAGGTGCCGAATTTACCCCAAGCCGTTCACACGTCGAACCCGATATTTCAAAATGCGTGATAGTTGTCGTTTACCTAATTTTTGTGCCTCTTCACCATATGCCATGTCACCCCATTTACATGTTTTTCTAGTTGCTATATCCTGTTGTAGAGTTATCTACTTCCTTTCTCGATATGCCATGATATCATGTTTTATTTACTAGATTCTTTCACATATGCTATTTTTATGTCTTGCAAATTCTATTATGTTTTCGAATAGCCTATCGATCTGTGTGCTTGTTCCATTCCTGACTGGAAACCAACATTTTTTAGGTTAGTCGCGACTACTCTTAGCATTGGGGAGGCAAGGGTGTACTTGCTGGCCAAAACCTAGAAACTAATTAGATAGCTTAAAATTATTGTAATAAATTTTGTGAGGCTTTGTATTTCTTTTCAAATATAATTCTTGTAAATGTTGTAATCAATTGAGAAATGTGAATGAGTAATAAAGTTATCATTTATGTGATTTTGAGCATCATAGCCTTGACAACATTCTACCGTTGACACTGCGACGTAGGCTAGCTTGGACACGCACTTGTATCCCGAAAAGCAGGTGCGGGTCGTGACAAAGTGTTCACCAAGAAGTAAAATTTGACGGCAGAATACAAAATATGTGTCTCCGGCCTCCATGAAGGAGCCATAAAATGTACCTTAGTGCGACCAGCATTATAGAACTGCCAAGCCCATGCACCGTCAAGAAGTCCTCCTTTGTATCCAAGGCAAGTGCTGGCATTGGTCAACAATAGCAGACTGAAGCCAAATTGGCAAAAAAATTGGCTCGACGTGTACAGTTCCAGGAATACATCATTCTGGTTCCGATAAACCAAATGAGATGGCTATATCGACTGTAACCAGCGAAAGGCCTCCTCGGTTTGGTTGGAAAAAATGAGTTTTGTCGTATACCAACGCGCTTCCCTCGTTAAATTCTGCATAAGTGGAAGAAATCTTTAAAACTCATACATATCCAAGTACAATAGCGCCTTGCGACATACGGGGACTTCTTGGGGTAACCAAGCCTACTTTCGATAATGGTGGAGGAATTCATCTTTTGGGTGGACAGCAGGTTCCGAACATGGGTTCATCAGGAAAGGGTAATGCAATACGAGCTATTCCATCTGGTAATGAAAGGGCATCCAACCGAGGGAGTTCGCCCTTACCATCATAATGCGCTGTCTTCTCTACAAAATGTCACAAACCTGTCTGGAGATTGCACACCATGGCAGAAAGAAGGGCTAGCCTATGGAAAAACATGAGCCGAACGGCTGGGAATATCAAATTCTGACTCACTTGTTCAAGAGACCCCGAGCCACCAGGGACCACACAGTCGCTTAGCCATATCATCATATATATGGCCAGCATATTCTCCCACGCACACAGGTATACATATACCGATCCACATATTTAGGACACACACGCTACACTCAATTTCATATACACACAAGTTTACACATTATCACTCTATGCGATCTACTACCCATTCCAACTGAAAACTGAAACTGTTCTAACTAATTGACATATAGCTATTTCCTAATCTCTAATACTTATACTGATCTACACAGGTAACTAACTGTCAGATACACTAGGATACACAAAACCGCACATGCTCCTACATACATGTATATACACAAATATAAGTTCCTATGACACACACGTGTATCCATAAGGCACACATACATGTAGATTCCAATGACACACACACATGCACATATGCAAATAGTCGATGTAAGCCCACTTCCCAGATTTTTGAAAATTTTTATTATTTTATTTTAGGTTTATATATTTTCTAATTAGAGATTTACTAAATATTTTATTTAGGATTTATAAAAAAATTATTCAAATTATTTGGATGATATAAAATATTAATTTATATTATTACTGTTGTAAGACTATATTTGAAAATATATTTTAAATATTATGTAATAAGATTGAATATTTTTGAATAACTATTTTGATCAATTGTTAGACTATATTTGATCATTCATAGATTAATTGATTCATTTATATTTACGAAAAGATTTATTTTGATTTTCTAAATCATATTCCTTCCATAATTAGGAAATCTCCAACTCCTTTATATAGGAGAGTTTCCTTTGTTTCTCTACAAGTTTTCTCAAACTCCTCAAACATCCACCATCACTATCGTGTCGTGCACCGTGTCAGTGTCTATATATTATTTTCTACTACTTTCTATTACATGTACATATTCCTCCTTATGTCCAACACACCGGACATTCACTCGTGTCGGACAATCCCAACACAACCATCAGATCCTTAATCCTACCCGACCGCATCCCTGTCTCGACAGCGCCATTCCTATCGACACCTCTCACCACCGCAGCCCCGTCTCCTCCAAGACAACTACGTCGAAGCCCCGCCAGACCATGGCAGTTCCTCCACAGCACTCTGGCTAATCTTGACACCACCCAAATCATCACCAAGCCCACCACCACTACCGCCACCGCCATTATCACTGTCGACAATCGCCATTATGGCCACCCTTGTGTCCGACCAAGCCACCGCTACCGGTCACCACGCCACCCCGATCCCAGCCAAGCCCAAATACTACTTCCTTCCACAACGCTGCCCTCAAGACCACCCTCTCCAGTGAGCCGCCGCGTGGCGTTGCGGCCTTGACCAGACCCGACCACCACAAATGCCACTCCCGACAAACTCTACTTCTCGACCACCACAAAACTTCCCTTTACTCTACCACCACCTAGCTCCAGTCGCCATCGACGCAGCAAGGAGCTGACTGCCACCTGGAGAGGACAGATTCTACCTAGATTCGGGGAACCTACCACTCCACTGTGTGGTCGTGCCTAAACTGTAGCCCTCGCTCTGTCCCTCCGCCTGAGAACACCGCTCCTTCTTGGCAGCACAATCGTGCCATGCATGTTGCCTCGTCGAACCACTAGCACTGCCGTATGAACAACTACAACACCGAGCGACTACAACCGAGATTTCAGCACTGCATACAGGTGAGAACCTTTTCCTCTTTCTACCTCTATCCTCTGCTCATTCTCTCACCACTCTCTCATTCTTCCTTCGTGGAGAAGGGAGTTTTCTCTCTTTCTTTCATATTCCATTCTCTCTTTTGCTTTCCATCTCCGTAGAAATAGGGAATTGGGTTAATGGGTATTGGGTTAATGGGTTATTAAGTTATTTTTTTGTTGGGCTTGAGATTGGGGTAAGCCCATAATAAAGATTTTTGGTTAATAAATGGTGTGTGAATTTGGGTTTTGGTTCGGGCTTTTGGGGAAGAAGTAAGGATTATAATTTTTTAAATATTATGTGTATTATACGATAAATACATACACTATAATATATATATATATATGTTGTTAGAATTAACTATTATTATATTATTATTGTTAATATTACTTTGGTATTATTATTAGTTTTATTAAGTATTATTGTTTTTTATAAATAAAATATATACAAATTTTTGAATTATATTTGTAACAGATATATATATATTTTGGCAAAAGAGGAATTTATTGATGTATAAGGCGCAAAATGCCGATGCCAATACAAGTAAGAGCACCCCGCGCTAAAGGCAAAATACTAGAAAAGAAAGGACAACAGAGACAAGAACAAAAACATAACCCCGGACCAGCGGAGACTAGACCCAGGCTGTCCAGAAGCTGTCTGCGGAGTGGGAGCAACGCCTCCGAATTCTGCTTAACTGTCGCTGGACCTCGAAGATCAACTGAAGAGGTTGGAGGGAACGCCCCTCGTACCTGAATTTATTTCGGTTCTTCCACAGTACCCAAATCCCGGTGGCTGTCACGATCTGTCGGCCGTGGGATGATCCCCATCTGGCTAGGGGATCGTTGAAGCCCCCAGGAGGATGATGCATGCCGTATCTGTTGCTGAGGTTGTCCCACATCTGCGTCGCAAGATCGCCCGCCAGGAGGACGTGCTCCACCGACTCGACTTGAGGGGAGGGGCAACCGTGACATCTCGATGCCAGGCTGAAACCGAAAGACGCAATTGAGTCGTCTGTCAGAAGTTTCCTTCTCTGGGCTCTCCAGGTCAGGATCGACCATTTAATAGGAATGTAGGATTGCCAGAAAGGAGCAATATGAGGACACGGAGTACCAGCCCCTTTCACTATGAGTCTGGCCGACGCTAGGGAAAAAGCACCGGTCGGACTTGGGTTCCACCGCATGGAATCTGGCTCGTTGGTAATGATCAGCTGAGCGGCGGCAAGTCTGTCTGTCGCTACCTGGCTGAGCCAATTGCGCAATCTGTCCTAATTCCAATCGTGATCGGTATCCCACAGATCACGTATCTCCCTGATGTGGGAGGGGGGTTGGGTATTGTAAAGCTCGTCGCCCAGCCATCGTTCGAAGCTCATCGAAGCGTGGCCGTTACCCAGTTACAGGCGGATAAGGGATTCTACGCATTACCGTGGGCCATTCGACGCCAGGTGGCGGAGGATCTGCTGGTAACTAAGGCGATCGTCGGGTGGGAGAGTCTCAAATATCTGGCTTCATGAACCTGGACCAGAGAGAGTTGCCCGTGCACATCTTCCATCATAACTTCATGGAGCATGCGTCCACTAGGTGATCCAGACGCTTCAGCCCCAACCTGTCCTCTTCGGAGGGTTTAGCCATAGTGGTCCAACTGGCCCAGTGTTGTTAGTCTTCTCCGTGGCTGCTACCCCAAAAGAATTTAGCAAAAAGGGATTCTATCGAAGTGATGACTTTTTTCGGGGGGCCGTAAACTGCCAGAGAGTATATGAGCACGGAGGAGAGGACATGCCTGATCAGGATCAGCTTGCCGCCAGGCGAGAGGGTGGCGTTGTGCCAGCCCTCGATCTTATTTCTGATAGAGCACACCATATAATCGAAAATGTTGGCGTTCGACTTACCGTACACCAACGGGCAGCCTAAGTAGAAGAACGGGGGATAAGCAGTGGTGTAGGAAGTCAAGTTGGATAGCTTGTTGGAGTGTATCCTGTCCGCTTTGTGGTAGGTGTAGATGACGCTCTTGCTTTTGTTGACCCGTTGCCCGGAGCATTTGACGTATCTCTCCAGCGTTTTGTGGACTACTTCTACCGAACCGATGTCGCCTGAGGAGAAGATGAGAACATCGTCGGCGTAGACGAGGTGAGTGATATTAGGGCATCCGGTGGTGGTGTGATAGTGATTGAATTGGTTGTTGTTGGTCATGTTGTTAAGGTTTCTGCTGAGCGCTTCGGCAGCGATGATGAATATGGTGTAAGGGAGAGGGTCGCCCTGGCGCACTCCCCGACTGGAAGAAAAAAATTCTGCCGCTTGACCGTTGATGACGGTGGAGAATCTGGAATTGCTGATGGACCTGTATACAATGTCAATCCAAGTTTCGGAGAAGCCGAATGCTCTAAACACCCAGATCATGAATTTGCCAGTCAAGGCGATCATACGCCTTTTCCATATCCAGTTTGATCGTGACGTTTCCTCCTCTAGCTGGGAATTTCATGCAGGTGATCATTTCTTAGGCGAAAAGGATATTGTCGATGATGTTACTCCCCTTAACGAATCTGCTCTGCTCTTCGGAGATGATCTTAGGTAGTAGGTTGGACATGCGATTTGCGATAATTTTTGAGATAATCTTGTTGGTGAAGTTGCATAAGCTTATGGGCCTAAAGTCTTTGAAGGTTTCTGGATTATCTCTTTTGGAGATGAGAATGAGATTCGCCCTGGAAATAGCTGTCGGGTATCTCGTACCTTGGAAGAAAGCAATGGTGGCTTCCAGAAAGTTCGCAATGATGATGTCCCAACAAGTTCTGAAGAAAGTCCCGGAGAATTTGTCATGCCCGGGGGTAAGCGTCCAGACCGCCGCCTTAACTTCCTAAGCGGATGGGGTGACCATGAGCAAGTCGTTGTCCATGTCGGAGATTATAACGGGGACCTTGGAAAGGAATTCGTCGTCTTTGACGATCGCCTCTTTGGTAAAGAGGGATGAGAAGAACCGCGCCGCCGCCTCTTGAATGCTCTTCTGGTCGTAGAGCTGGGTGCCATTGTCGTCAATGATACGACGTAGGTTAAGTTGTTGTCTACAACCCTTAACACATGCGTGAAAGAATCCGGAGTTGCGATCCCCTTTAAGATCCCAAGCCAGCCTGGCTTTTTGTTTCCAGAATTTGGTCTCAACCTTCAGTCTAGACTTGAGGATGGCTTTAGCCAGGTTAAGTATGGCTCGAGCCTCCGGGGATTGGTCCGCCATGAACCTGCTTTTCGCTCTGGTGACATCATCCTCAGCGGTTCTGATCGCTTGAAAAATGTTGCCGAACACTGCCTTGCTCTAGGAGGATAGGGCCTTGCTGGTGGCAGTGAGCTTGTGCGCCACTCTAACCAGGGGGTCTTGGGCGACAGAGGAGTTCCAGGCAGCGGTGATAACTGGGATGAACTGAGGGTGGTGCCTCCAGAAGTTCAAGAAGCGGAAAGGTTTTTTGATGTGTTGGGAGTTACTTTTGATTTCGATGAGGAGGGGGGAGTGGTCCGATTCAGTGGTGTTAAAGTGAGAGAGGTTGGAAATGTTTTCCATGTCTGCCCATGGACCGTTGATCAGCACCCGATCCAGACGGAAGTATTCTCTGCGGTGACATTCCGGCATGTTGCACCAAGTGAATGCATTGCCAGAAAATAGAAGTTGGGTGAGTTGCGCGTTGAAGATAAAGTTGTTGAAATCTTCCATGGCCGGGAGGGGAGGCGGGCGTCCCCCGGACTTCTCAAAGCTGCAGGAAATAGTATTAAAATCTCCGATGCAGATCCACGGAAGGTTGTTGGGGGGAAGGTACACGTTTAATAGTTGGTCCCAGAGCCTACGATGATCCAGTAAGTCGTAGCTGCCATGAACCGCAGAGAGAAGGGCTCGGGATCGAATATGCGGGTGTTCGATCCAGCAGGAAAGGGACTGCCTGGAGTCCTGAACCAGGCCAAACTTGATGTCAGCAGTAAAGAAGATCCAGATGTCGTGGCAACCAGCGATGGCATCCGTGAATCCGAGACTGAGTCAAATCCTGTTAATTCTTTTCTGAGGGATTTTTGGTTCAATAACGACAAGGATGTCGATCTTGTTGGTTTTAGTGAGGCTGATAATTCTATTCAGCGTCGATTTATTCACCAGACCTCTCACATTCTATGAAAGGATGTTAAGCATTAAGTGTGGAAGGGGGTCTGGGTTGTGGAGCTTCGCAGCTGACCTTGTGGTCCTTGCTGGGTGTTGTCCTTGTTTGTTCTTTTCCTTCTTTTCCTTCTTCTTGTGTGTTTTATTTGTAATTTTGCTGCTTTTTCCTGGAGGGCCTGATGTGTATTCGGTGCAGACGTCTGGGCTGCACCTGTGTTCTTCCATCCCCGTTTGATCTGCCTCGAATTTGGATCTGTCAGAGTCTGCGTTGGCGCTCATCGGGTTGTCGGGGTCCAAGAACCCAGCTTCCTCAGCTTGTCGGATCCTGTCTATGATATCCTGCTCCATAGGCGTTGGGTGTTGGGTGGCTTTGGCATTGTCTGGGGAGGTTGATTGGGTGTCGCCTGTCTCTATCTCTGGGATGCTTGGGGTTTTGGGCTCCTCCTTGGTGCTCTGGATCTTTGTGGTTGGGGTCTCTCTGTCTATGAGGGACGAACTGCTGGAAGGGGAGGTGGACTTAGGCTTGTCTGTCGGATCTCTGCGCTTCAGGATGGTGACCTCCGTGGGGGGGTCACTTGTGTCTCTCCTTCGATTGTGGTGTCTTCCATGTTTAGGGCTTCAAATCTGTTGGTGGTGGCTATCGGGTTGGATTTTGGTGAGGTGGGCTTGTCTTGCAATGGAGGGGGATAGGTGACCGCTCTAGATAGATCTGAGCTCTCTTCGAATCTGAGGTGAGAATTTGGGGGTAATTTAGATTGAGGTAATTCCTTTTGATGTTTCTGCGTGTTTGTTTCCTTGCGACTTATATCCTTCTTTTGTCTCAACTCCGGGTGAGCTTTGAAGCAGAATTTGGTGAGGTGTCCTCTGATGTGGCAATGGTTGCAAAACATAACATTGTTGTCATAAAAAAATCTGCTGGGTGTGGGTTTGCTGCCCTAATTCGATGTTAATAAATTTTGGGAGTTCTTTGGATATGTCGAGCTCCATGCAGACTTTGGCATAGTTGGCTTTCCTCTGCCATGGCCACGAAGGTGCCGAACGAATTGACAATCCTTTTGAGGGCCGCAGGGATGAAGCAGATCAGGGGTGGGTTGGATAGAGTGACCCAGGCAGCCACTATGGGTGAGTCTTCTTTGTAGTTGAAGGGTTGTGACCATCTGACGACCGTCATAGTTTTAGATTCCACTTTGCTGGTGCCTTGTACGAGGGCAATTTTCTGATCTTCTTCTGCCGATAGATGCAACAACATGCTTTTGGGTTCCAAGGGAGCCACTCTGTAAGCTGAAGTGAACTTCCATTTAGCGATGTGTTCCTGGACCTTGGCCAATTTAGGACACCCAGAGGAGAACTGGAGAACGAAGGTGAAGAATAACCTACGATGCAGAGAGGACAGATCTGCATCGAAAAATGAATCGACAAAGGTTGCCCCACAGCAGGTAAGGGGTATTCAATTTCGGGGAGTGGGACATCGGGGATGATTGGGTGCTGCTGACTAGCACGGTCCGGTCTCACCATGTCGACAAAAGAGATCGGAGGGATGGGACTGGAGGGGGCAACCGCACGAGGAGGAGGGGAGGGGTGGGGTCCTCCCACGGGGGGAGTGATCCTGGAGGTGTCGGGGCTTGCTGGGCCCTGCGGATCGAGAAACCCTGCTGGAGTTGCTGTTGGCAAGTGGTTAGGGGGTTGCGAGCCCTGCGAAGAATGCCCCGCAGAGGAGAAGGGGACCAAGTCCGGGGAACTGAGGTTGAGGCCGACGGTCACCATAGAAAGACGACCCGTCGGCTCGTCGAGTACTGGGCCAGACCCTGGGAGAGAATGCAGAGCAATGGGCACGAGGGGAGGAACCCACCCTGGCGCATAGGATGTGCTACCTAGCGGGCGCATAGGGGTAGTCAGAGCCCCTGCCATGGGCTCCGCCAGCATGGCGTAGGGAGCTACGGCACCGGGCGCATAATCCGGGTCGACGACCTGGCGCATAGCCAATCCCCCGAGGGCCTGATCCCGTGACCCCCCTGGCGGGGACGCATGAGTCACCTCACCGCCTGGGCACATAGGGAGCTCCTTGGATCTGTCATGTGCCAGGGTGAGGGAGGAGGCCGCTAAGGGCACCGCAGGCGCATGGCCCACAAATTGGGCGCATGTCCTGTTGGGGGGCTCTGAGAGGGTGCATGCCGAAACATCCCGCTGCTCCAGGGGATTCAAAATTTGAAAGTCCAAAGTTGAAGGGCGGGAAAGATCAAGGTTGGGGATCGGCCTGGATGAGGGGGCTGTCGCGGCGACCGGGCCGGACGCCAGCACGTCGGCGGGAGTCACCAACGCGGCGGCGGGAGCCTTAGTCTCCGACGACCTCCTACCGGTGGTGGACGCGACCACCACATCGATGCTGCGCTGGAGGAGGAGAAGCTGGTCCACAGTCCAGCTGCCGACCGGAAGAGTGGAAAGAGAACCCAGGATGGAGGAGGCCGGCGCTGGTCCGACGGTCGTCTGGGCTGGAGGTCCCCAGCGCTGCGTCCGCCGAGGGCGACGGAGAAGTCTGCGACTGGACGATGACGCAAGGATCCGGCCGAGGGCAGCCTTCGCGGTCGCTCCGAGCGGCTGCCTAACCGGCGAAGGAGACTGACGGGCAGGAGGCATGGAGGAGGACGGGGGAGGGGGCCACCGGACGGTCACCGGAGCCGGAATGGCCATCATGCGAGGGCGGGGAGAGAGCAGGGGACTGGGAACGAGGGAGACATGGGAGAATATATATATATATATATATATTATAAAAAAATATATATATATATATATATATTATAAATATAATTGATTATTGACTTCTATGTAAGGGTTCTATTGGGTTCTAATTACTTTTCCTAAATATATTGTTATTGTATGATATTATATTTATTTTCTAAAATTATTTTGTAACAAAAGTATTGTTTTGAGCCTCGACCCTACATTATGATTTTAAATTGGGTTATAGCCTTAAAAGTGATTTCTTGACTTTTAAGTATTTATCTAATTATTTTAACTAGTAAATTATAGTTTTCAAATAATAAGTACTTTATAATTATAATTATAAATATTTATTTATACAAAATTCTGTTCGATTTTCATGTTGACCGTGATTAGTCATACGTTTCTATTTCTTGTGATCATGACTTCTTTATATAGACCCTAGGCTAATTGGACCGTTCTGGACTCAATGGTACATCCGTTCCATCGTTAGAGGTCGCCTTGCGTAGTGACATTATTCTGTGTCAATATGATCAAGTCACACAACAACTAAATGAGGCAAGTACCGTATTGCATTATGTTTTTGTACATTATAATACTTTCTTTATTGTTTTCTTGTTTGATATTCCGTTGAGACACGATGGTGACACGGTATGTTTATTGTATCATTCTTATTGTATCATTGACCGTTATTGTTGTTAGTGAGTTGGGAAGGAAAATACTCGGTAGGTACGTGAACAAATCCAAATATCGTTACTGAATAATAGCTAGTCATACATCTCATGTATGAGTTAGCCGTAGCAAAATTGAATGATAGCCATCCATGATGTGCCATATTAGCCCAGTCGTTCACGTATCAAAAGGTATTTCACACACAGAGTTGTTTCCATTGTTCATGATTATAGCTCAGTTCTTTATCTACGTGTTTCTTTTTCATTAGATTACTCGTTTATGATTATTGCTTTCCATGTCTAGTTTATATCTTGCTAGCTCTTTATAGGTTCTCTACTGTTACTATTTCTCATTGTTCTAGCTTATTTTATGTTAACAACATTAAATGCAATATAGTTGTACATTGCTCCTTTCCTGACTAAACGTTGCAGTTGACTTGGCATGCTTTCTACTTTTGTGTTATGGACTATACAGAGGACATAGAGACCTTGGAGGCCAACCTTAGATTATAAATAGATTAGACACTTATTGTATTTATTTATTTAGCAGGTTTTTCTATTATTGGAATTGTATATAAAATAATTATTGTAGATGAGCAATTAGATTTATTTTGCTGTATTTGAGATTGGCATTGAGACATACACAGCGTATTAGTGTCGATGCTGTGACGTAGGCTAGACTTGGCTATGAACTCGTATCCCGAAAAGTGGGTGCGGGTCGTAACAAGTTTTTTTGGTGGCCCATGCAAGTCTGCTCGCAAAAGATTACGAACTCGCGGTAGTATCTATATTAGTCATACTACTGCGAGCCTACGACTAGGAAGTGCTCATTCATATTTAGGATTGATTTGATTTTTAGGAGGATGACTAGGAATAGAAGTCCCTTATTCAATTTGATTGTTGGGTAATTAATGTTGCTAAATTGGCCATATGATTTAGCCAAGGATTCATTGAATTCTAAACCTTATTAAATGACTTTCATAGAATGATACACTATTGTGTTTCAATATGAAGGTAGAATCAAAGGTGGGTAGACTATTCGCTTGGCAAGTTAGGCCTTCCTAAATTTTATGCTCTAACCTTGATAAATTGTTCAAATTTTCTTTTCTGCCCTCTTTAGATATCATCCTCATATCGTAAGTCTGAATGGCTTATTTATTTCCTATCTTTCCATAAGGAATTATTTTATAACTTCTGATTCAATTACCCATATGTTAATCTCGAGTTACTTTTGATGGAAATTAGAATGTTTATACTTCTCGTCTTCAGTCATCTCTTCCTAATCGATCATTTTATTTTCAAATTAGTACTTTCAAGGACAGATACTTACACTTTCCCTATCATGATCGTCTTGTTTGAAATTCTAGAAGCTCCTTTGAAATTTTTATGGATATAGTTGGAATAATTTTTGGTGACCTATAATGGCAAGGTAGATGCTCACTGTCCCCATTTATTTGAATTATGAAGACTGTGGATTCACTAAAGCTAGCAGCGCACTGGCAAGGCATGACCCCTAAGTTGAAATAATTTTAAGTAAACGTAGGTTATCAAATAATACTAAAAATATGTCCTAGTTGTCTTATTTTATCCTTCGAGTTCTTATGTCAATAATAGATTGAGTTGATAGAGTATTTGATACCATATTATTATTTGAGTCATGATACCATAAGTTTACTACAGCCAGATGTATACTGGCGAGGCATGGTTTCTCGGTTAAATGACTTCTATACATACAGTTTTTTGAATACTATAAAGACAATATCCTTTTGGCATAGGACTATTGATTTTCATGATTCACGATTTCATACTCTCACTCATAAACTTGATTTAGTTTTTATCCTTATTTCTTGAACCTTTCTTATCTTTCTAATTTTGAACCGATATTTGGTTTCCTAGTAATCACTTAAACCTTATTTTGAGTACATTCTATTAGATTCACAATCGTACCTAGATTTTGATTCTAATATCGTGCTGAAGTATTTGATCGCGCCAGAACAATTTCGATTTTGATCATTCCTAAATGATTTTAGCGAAACCAGACCGTTTTGACTATAAATTCCTCGTGCCGAATCACATCTTATCTTAGGTTTTAATTCCCTCCATGATATAGCTTATTTCGATCAATCTTATCATTTTCTTGATTATAATCTTAGTCGTGCCTAATCGTGCGAAATGAAATTTTGAGGACAAAATTTTTCTAAGGTGGGTAGATTTGTAAGCCCACTTTCCAGAATTTTTTTTAAAATTTATTATTTTATTTTAGTTTTAAATATTTTTCTAATTAGATAATAAATTTTATTTTCTTAAATCATATTATAGATATCTTGAAAGGAAAAAATTTACTGAATATTTTATTTAGAATTTATAGGAATATTGTTAAAATTATTTGGATGATATAAAATAATAATTTGTATTATTATTATTGTAAGGCTAGTTTGAAAATATATTTTAAATATTATGTAATAAGATGTAATATTTTTGAATAACAATTTTGATCAATTACTAGAATAGATTTGATCATTCATAGATTAATTGATTTATTTATATTTACGAAAAGATTTATTTTGATTTCCTAAATCATATTCCTTCCCTAATTAGGAAATCTCCAACTACTATATAAAGGGGGAGTTCCACAAGTTTTCTCAAACTCCTCAAACATCTACCATCACTATCGTGTCGTGCACTATGTCCATGTCCATATATTATTTTCTAATACTTTCTACAAGTACATATTCCTCCTCGTGCCCGACTCACCGAACATTCACTCGTGTCGGACAATCTCGACACAGCCATCAGATCCTTAATCCTACCCGACCTCGTCCCTGTCTCGATAGCACCATTCCCATCGACTCCTCTCACCACCGTGGCCCCGTCTCCTCTATAACAACTCTGCCGGAGCCCCGTCCGACCACAGTAGTTCCTCCACAGCATCCTGGCCAATCCCGACACTACCCAAATCATCACCAAGCCCACCACCACTACAACCGCCGCCATCATCAATGTCAACAACTGCCACCATGGCCACCCTTGTGTCCGACCAAGCCATCGTTATCGGTGACTACGCCACCCCGACGCCAACTAAGGCCAAATACCACCTCCTCCCATAATGTTGCCCTCACGACCACCCTCTCTAGTGAGCCACGTGGCGGTGCTGCCTTGACCAAACTTGACCGCCACAAACACCACTCCCGACCAACTCTACTTCCCGACCACCACAAAACTTCCCTTTACTCTAGCACCACCAACCTTCAGTTGCCATCGATACCGCGAGGGGCCAACCGCCACCTGGAGACGACAGATTCCTCCTAGATCTAAGGAACCCCCCACTCCACTGTGTGGCCATACCCAAACTGCAGCATTCACCCTGTTCCTCTGCCAGAGACCGCCGCCCTGCGCCGGAGTAGTCGACCGCTCTTTCGTAGCAGCGCCATCATCGTCCACGCTTCGCCTCCAACCAGCATCGTCGTACCGCGCGCGCTGCCTCGTCGAACCACCAGCACTGCCGCGTGAACACCTGCAAGCCCGAGCGACCGCCGTCGAGATTTCAGCACCGTATACAAGTGAGAACCTTTCCCTCTTCCTTCCTCCTTCCTCTGCTCATTCTCTCGCCACTCTCTCCTTCTTCCTTCATGGAGAAGATAATTTTCTCTATTTGTTTCACATTCCATTCCCTCTTTTGCTTTCTATATTTATAGGAATTAGGGATTTGGGTTAATGGGTATTGGGTTAATGGGTTATTGAGTTATTTTGTTTGTTGGGCTTGAGATTGGGGTAAGCCCATAATAAAGGTTTCTGGTTAATAAATGGTGTGTGAATTTGGGTTTTGGTTCGAGCTTTTGGGGAAGAAGTAAGGATTATATTTTTTTTAAATATTATTTATATTATATGATAAATACATACACTGTAATATATATGCTATTAGAATTAACTATTATTATATTATTATTGTGAATATTGTTTTGGTATTATTATTAGTTTTATTAAGTATTACAAAAATGTACAAATTTCTGAATTATATTTGTAACAAATATATATATTTTGGAATTTTACAAATATAATTGATTCTTGGGCTCCAAGTAAGGGTTCTATTGGGTTCTAATTACATTCCTAAATATATTTTTATTCTATGATATTATATTTATTTTCCAAAATTATTTTGTAATAAAAGTATTATTTTGAGCCTCAACCCAACATTATGATTTTAAATTGGGTTATAGCCTTAAAAGTGATTTATTGACTTTTAAGTATTTAGCTAATTATTTTAACTAGTAAAATATAGTTTTCAAACAATAAGTATTTTATAAAGATAATTATAAAAATTTATTTATACAAAATTTTCTTCGATTTCCATCTTAACCGTGATTAGTCATACGTTCCTATTTCTTGTGATCATGACTTCTTTATATCAACCCTAGGCTAATTGGACAGTTCTGGACTCAATGGCATGGTATGTTCCATCGTTAGAGGTCGTCTTGCGTAGTTATAACATCCGCGATTATTCTGTGCCAACATGATCAAGTCACACAACAACTGTAACTAAATGAGGCAAGTACAGTATTGCATTATGTTTTGGTACATTATAATGATTTCTTTATTGTTTTCTTGTTTGATATTCTGTTGAGACACGATGGTAACAGGTAGATTTATTGTATCATTGACCGTTATTATTGTTAATGAGTCGGGAGAGAAATACTCGATAGGTACGTGAACAAACCAAAATACCGTTACTGGATGATAGCTAAGTCACACACCTCACGTATGAGTTAGCCGTACCAAAACTGAACAATAGCCGTCTATGATGTACCGTATTAGCCCAGCCATTCACGTATCAAAAGGTACTTCACACACAGAGTTGTTTCCATTGTTCATGATCATAGCTTAGTTCTTTAGCTACGTGTTTCTTTTTCATTAGCTTACTCATTCATGATTATTGCTTTCCATGTCTAGTTCATATCTTGCTATCTCTTTATAGGTTCTCTACCGTTATTGTTTCTCATTGTTCTAGCTTATTTTGTGCTAATAACATTAAATGCAATATGGTTGTACTTTGCTCCTTTTCTGACTGGATCGTTGTAGGTGACTCTTGGCATGCTTCCTTATTTTGCACTATGGACTATACAGGGAAGATGGAGACCTTGGAGGCCTGTCTGAGATTCTAAATAGATTAGACAATTATTATATTTATTTATTTAGCAGGTTTTTGTATTATTAGAATTGTATATAAAATAACCATTGTAGATTAGCAATTAGATTTATCTTGTTATATTTGAGATTGGCATTGAGACCTAGACAACATACTACCGCCGATGCTGCGGCGTAAGTTGGACTTGGCTATGAACTCATATCCCGAAAAGTGAATACGGGTCGTGTCAGTCAAACACTTGGTGTGCACCATGCTAGTATCATATCATACTCCAATACTCTCGTGATACGTCCAAGATACCTATACAAAACGTTGTCCGAAACTAACCAAATCACATGAGCATGTCTAAAATGATAATTAGAGGCTAACTAGAGTAGTTTCTAGCTAATGCAATGTGTCATGTGGAATGTAGCATGTGTCACAAATGTGGGAGGAGAAAATCCCCAAATTGACTCTATGTCCTAGAATATCATGACCCGGCCAACCCATATCCATTTTTGGACACGTATCTAGACACATACAATCATTGCAAGTCTATTTCGCCTACTAAACCAAATGACAAATACTTGGTGCACCATTCTCCAATTTTCCCAAAAATGGCACAATAACTCTATGTAACTTCTACAAAAAGGGTTACTAGAGCCTAGTTCTTCCTCTATAGGTACCCCTAGTCCATAGGTGGGTTCCTAATGGTCAAAATACACAATTAGCGTCTAGAAATAGAAAGAAATTAGATGTTTACCTATTGGAAGATGGATTCCCAATGCAAAGTCCGACGGATACAATTCGGACACAGACTCCTAGCCAATAGCCTCCTTCTTCCAGTTCTCCTCCAGCAATGACAAGCTTCTTAGCCTCCTTCGAATGAAAATAAGAGGAATGAGATTTGGGAATAGGTGGATTAGGGTTTGCTTCAAATTTAGAATAAATTAATTAGGAAAGCAAATGGAGGCTATTAATGAATAAAAGGTTTATATAGCCTCCTATTAGGGTTAGGGTTAGGTTTGGGAACACATAATAAGACTTAAAAGCCCCTCTCAATGTCATGAATGGAATCTCTACAACTAATAGGAATATTCTATTCTTTAATCTAAAGGAAATGACTAATTAACTAGTCTAATCATGACTACTCTAATTAATTGAGCCAATGGGTCAAGTCAAGTCTAGTTGGGTCTAGTAACACCAAGTCTAATAAATAGGCTAGTTCACCAATACTCTAATTAATTGCTGCCTGTCTCTATCTCTGGGATGCTTGGGGTTTTGGGCTCCTCCTCGGTGCTCTGGGTGGCTTTTACATGTCTACTCAAGTATTTCTCCGCCCAACTAGTATAAATGAATCCAAATTTTGAGACGTAAATCAAGTATGAGGCCAGCCAGATAAAGTAAGTGATGCCAGTAGTGAGTCCTGATGTAGAGGCTAGACAAGTATGACACACATGTCGCATAAGAGTGAATCCATAAAATACTAATCCGTGTCTCCATCGTGTCAAAAATCATGTAATACAATACTATAAACCAGAATCATAGATATTATCAAATAACGGAAACTATCAAGAATGTACTCGCCTGTGATCCTAAGCAATGTGCGAGGATCAATGTCAAAAATAGATTCACAATGACCTAAATAAGAAATATCAATGTCAATTGGTGTTTTGGAATAATATTCAATCATATCTAAATTAAAATGTGATTACTAGGTCAACAGAATAATACTAGGTTAATTACCTATTGGTTGGTCTATATAGACATACCAAGTCGATTCTAGGTTTTCTAGGTCATTTTAGTAGATATAGAGATACTAAATATCATAACACTATATGTAGACTCCTATCTATACTAGTATCGTAATACCTTAGCCTATTATCAATACCCTTTGCCTACATACCATACACATCCTAGTTGGTGCCTATGAGTATATCCCCATGAACCCATATATATACCCTACCTAATATATACCTCACCGTATCATAATCATATTGTCTCTAGGTGCATATCCCTATAATATTCTTTATATATTAAAATATATTATATAATATATATATATATATATATATATATATATATATATATATATATATATATATATATATTCATATATTTTATATATATATATATATATATATATATATATATATATAATATGTATATATTTTTTATATAATATATGTATATGTATATGTATATGTATATGTATACGTATATGTATATGTATATGTATATGTATATGTATATATGTGTGTCTGTGTGTGTATATAACCAAAAAAAAATATATGTGTGTGTGTGTGTGTGTGTGTGTGTGTGTGTGTGTGTGTTTATACGAAAAAGTATAAAAAAAGGGAGGACAGATTCAAGTGTCCATGGAAAATCCCAAAAGTCGCTGACGGAGAGAAGCTATGAGTTAGTTCATGCTTTTCACAAGCAATACGCCTAGCTTCCATCTCGACAACACTCAGGTCTTCTAGGCGGGTATGGGAGGCAAGCCTATCACCCAGATCTCTCATTGCGGCCTCCATAGCGGCAGAAGACACACTCATCTTCTCCAACAGCTGAGGAGTGGCTTCCTGATCTCGGTTGAGGCCAGTCAGACGAAGCTCCAACCTTTGGTGTTCTATTCGAAGCCTTTCAACCTCCACTGTGATCCTTATCAACTCTTGAGCGACGAGTTCTCGCTCCGAAGAAAGTCATGTCAATGTATCAGATGACTGGCGATGCCTCTAAACCATATGGCTAATTTTATAACTAAGGGCACTCATACTCGCAGCACAGATCGCTTCCCCTTTAGCAGCCAAGTCAAGCAGACGGTTGCGTTCGGAAGAGGCCAGTACGTCTACATCAGCCTCCTGAGCATATTGAATCATATTGAGACACTGCTCAACTGAATTGAGCTTGGCAATGAGTGATTCGGCTATGCGCACCAGGCCAAGGAAAGCTCGGAGGGTTTGGATGTAGCCCTCAGCTTTACGCCTACCCCAATACAAGGAGAGGTCTATTGCTAGAAAGCCTTGGATCCCCTACTTCATAATCAAATGGAAGTTCTCGATCATAATCTCAGTCGTACCACCCATATCGTCAGAAACGAACAAAATCGAAGGGTCGCGATCTCCTCCACAGGATTAACACCCGAGGTGGTGGATAAGAGGACTAGCCTGCCAACAATCTTTGCCAATGTAGGAGAGCCAGAAACTGTGTCATCCGATAACAACACCAACATGTTAGGAAGCCTGGCCAGAATGGTTTCCATAGAAGAAACCTCGATATTGTCCACATCGAAACCAGAAATAGGCACAAAAAACCCGGCTTGCAAAGGAAAGTCATCAGCGTCCACTGCACAAACTGGGGGAGGAGATACACTAACTGCTTCTTCAACCATAATAGGAAAAGATGTAGGAGTCGGTTCTCTCTCAACAAACTCACTCGTGCTCACTATTGAGCCGACGTAAGTCGCCTCTGTGCCCCCAATTTCAACTGGCAGGAAAGGTTTACGCCTCCACATGACAAGGTGATCTTCCATCCTTTCTCGGCACTCTCTCCAACCTTAGTTGGAACCAAAAAATAGAGATATAGAGGACCAGGATAACCCAACGTACCCGAGGAATTCGGTGTCCCTCCATAGGGAACGTCATGATCCCTCCGGTACCCCCGATGAATGCGAGACCCAATGAAGCTCCTGCCACATCTTCCTTTGATCCCTCATCAGTCCTAATCACAAGGTACACCAAATGGTAAGCAAGATGCTTCCCTGATGCCTGCACAAAACCAAGTGCAACTCTAGAAAAAGAAAGAAAGATGGTGAGCCAAAGAAAGTATTCGAGATTGGACTACCTTCAGACCTCTAGGGTCTCTGATCTATAGGCAATTACCTTTCTCAAAGTCTTGGTGGCATGCGGCAGAAATGTTTCAACCGATCGCTTACCAGGTCGCCAAGGACTGCTTGCATCCGTAGCCGCATGCAGTGAATCATCTTGGCAAAATCGACCGTAAGTAAATCCTCTCCACGAAGGCACATCCGCAACAACGTTAGACTCAGGAAGTAGCTAAGGAGAAAAAAGGCAGAGGCATCAACCTCATCCCCACAATAAAACTAGTCTCTATGCTATAACCAACTAGAGGTACGATCGTCTGATAGTGAAAGGTAGAAGACCTAAAGACAACAACCGGCTCACTTTTAGCATTTGGCAACTCGAACGTTGCTCCGGTACCAGTAGTAGAGTAAAAGTTCCATGCTCGTACACCATCCAACATGTTCCCTCGAAGCCAAGGTACGGATTTTAGTAAGCGCTGACAATACCTAAATTTCCTAGCAAACCTGCTCGACAAGTAAGGATCCAGAAAAATGAGATTCTTTCTCCGATAAACCAAATAAGACGGTCTAATAGAGAAAAGACAACGTCTGGCTGGGGTGGAGGGCACATGAGTGCCTATCTCTACATCAATATGTAGAAAACCAGCATCTTCTTCAGGAAAATCGGCCGCTACGAAGAAAGAAGAGTAATCATCCAGGAAGGCCAAGGCCTGCCGATAATAGGGTACCACTTTGGAAACCTAAGTCATCGTCCCACATTGTCGCAAGAAGGCATCTCCCTCCAAAATACTCTCATCTTCTTCAATAGACACCAAGGAGGGATGGTGTAGCAAGAACCACCCTAGCAAATAGTGTAAGGCATTTCCATACAGTTGAAGTTACTAGTCCCCTTGTGGTTTAGAACCTTTCAGATCAAAAGGCGAAGACCCCATTGGAGGTAGCAGACCATCCCAGGAAGAATGGCCAACTTGCCCAAACGCTAACTTCATCATTGGGAGTATCAGGTTATGGTTGATCTGGCTTATCTAACCTAAACCCCTATGGACCACGCATAGGGGCAACCAAAGCATCAAGAAGCCGACCAAAATAGCTTTGTCTGATAGAGGTTGCGTGTCCTGATGGAAGTAAGCTAGGTCTTCCATTACATGACTACCCCGTATGCCCCCAACCATGGACTTCGTACTCCGGATTAGAGCCCTAATCTGATGGTGAGTTAGCAGCTCTCTCACCTCGACTCGCTGCGGATCCGAGGATGGAGAAAAAAGATAAGCCATCTACGCAGTAATCAGAGGAGCTACCCCCTTCGTCTTCTTGTCTCCCTTCGAGAGACGCCTGCACATGGAGAGATGGTATAACAATTCCTTATATATAGCAAGGAATTCAACATCCTCCCTATCTAGCGATCGTAATTCCTCATTTGGAGGAGTATACTCTTCGTAGGGCTCTTCTTCCCAAGGCAATGCAGATACTTCATACATCTAGTGGAGAGCCAACCATATTTCACCACCTGGCAGGAAGAATGTACCAGTATAAGGATTGTACAACTCCACAAGAGCAATCAAGGCACCAGCATTAATATTCAACCCCCACTCAGACCGCAAAGAACAAACCGATCATCCTTAACTCGGTCTCATACTTCTTCAAAATCCATTCTGATAGAGCCTCCAACACAGGTTTATAGTGGGCCCAACCAACAAACTACAGTTGTCCAAGGCGGTAATATCCTTTCGCTGCTAGTCTATTTACAAAAGTATCTGTGACAAATGGACGAACAGCTGGAGATAAGTCGTTCAGGGCAACACCGGGTAACAAACCCAAAAACTGACCAGGAACTGAGTCCCTGAAGTTCGCATACACCTTCTTTGTCTTTGAAGAGAGCCAAATAATACTATGGTAGATGTTCATTAGCTCCTTGGTCAACCTCACACACTTCCTTTGGGAACTCACCACCAACGCGAAAGCAAACAACGACAGATGGCGTTCCATCTAAGACAAGTGCATGCGCATAGCACCAAAAGAGAAGCGCCAATCCTATTCGACCTTAACTACTTCCAGAGCCAAGCAAAGAAGGGCATCACCCAAAAAAAGATAGTTTCAGAAACCCTTCTCCCCTAGCGGAGTAGAGCTTCTCCGCATTCAAATGCTCCAAAAGTAAAGACAAGATTTGATCGTGCAGCATCCTTTTACGAATTTTAGGCCCGCCTTCGTTAATCTGGACTTAGATGGCGGCCTTTAGATTATCAAAGTTTACCTCCGACGACATTTGCTTCGCACTCAGAAGGAGCTCGCCCGATGATACTCGAGGAAAAACCACTGCAAAACAAAAAAGGTGGGCAGACTTAGTACATTTGGGGTTTTCGAAACAAAACCTACCAAACATGTGGCAGTCTTACCTTCAGCCGACGGTTAGACATCAGAATGACACTTCAGCACCCCCTCATCAGACTCAGAAGTCGGATCCTTATCCTTTCTGACCTTCTTCGCACAATGCACCAGAATAAGAAGCTTTGGGGGGCAAACATCTAGGATTTGCAAGTATGCACAGAACAAATGTGAACAAACTGCTTTGTTCTCTTCAAACCAAAACCCCTTTATAGCAAAAGCTTGCCATCCTGGTAATGTTTCTAAAAAAGGGTACACCTTGACGAAGCCATGTCATCAGGAGTCCAGAGACTCCACCGAAGCCTTGGCAGCCCAAGGACCCAAAGAGCCCATGCTTATGTTCAAAGTGTTTCCATTGTTAAGTTTGAAAACTTTGAAGGGGGTCTTGTAAAAGCATGAAAATTGTTCAGGCTAAATCAAGACCAAACCACGTCAAACAAAGTGAACGAAGGCCCAAAGACCTCTAGTGGGATGTCACATTCCAATAACACAGTTCCTCGAAGTACATCACCTTTACAAAACCAAAGCAGCTGGACCAATCCATTTGACCACATCACATGCGGCCCAGACACTATACGGCCTCCCTTCGATGAAGCCCTCATGCGGTCAATGGGGCTTGTGGCTCAAACTGTCCAACCAATCTCTACATCAAGGCAGACGACTCGCACTACTAAAATATGATCTATTAGCGACATAATTTAGCGACGGCGTAAAATTACGTCGCTATATATGGAATTCAGCGACTCCTTTATATAAACATCGCAAAACGTCGCTGAATAGCGACGTTCAGCGACAGGTATAAAATTACGTCGCTGAATAGCGACGTTACGTCGCTGAATAGCGACGTTACGTCGCTGGATTATTAAAATATGTTGCCAGTTTACGACGTTTAGCGACGTCCTCATGTGACGTCGCTAATATTTTTACTTAGGGCACAGCGTTTCGTTTTTCCCACTCACTCAAAATTTCCAATTTTTCCCACTACTCCTTCCCCCCCTCCGGCGATTCCTTCGACGACCCCTTCCCCCCCCGGCGACTCCCTCCCCCCCCGGCGACTCCCTCCCTCTCCGGCTACCCGTACCCCCCCGTCGAGCTCCTCCTCCTCGAGCTCAGGTAAACCCTAACCTAACTCCTCCTCCTCCTCCTCCTCCTCCTCCTCTCCCACGGACACATACACACACACGGACACACACGCACACACACACAGAGACACACACACACACACACACGGACACACGCACACACACACAGAGACACACACACACACACGGACACACGGACACACACACAGATGGACACACACACACACACACACACTGGACACACTGTGTCATGTTGTGGTGGACACGAGACACTATGTTGGACACGTACACATAGCCTAGATCCTTTACCAACCATTTATTTTCCATTTTAACATGTTTTTATATATCAATTTCTAAATACCCTATGTTGACTGATACCTTGTTAATTTATTATATTTTCTAATTTTGAAAACCCAGTTTTGACAACCATTTTAACCTAGTTTAATGCTTTAATTTAGATGTTTAAAACCCTAGTGTAGTGTATCTATATGTGTGCTGACTGAGTTTCAAGTTTGGGGTGATTTGGTTAGAGTTTTGGTTCTCGATTTGGGTTTAAGGTGAATGGGTCTGAAATATGTTATAGGAGTATGTAATGTTGTGTGAAATGAGCTGATTTCCTTTCTTTTCCTTTCCTATTTGACTGAACACAGTAAATCCCCTTACTATCCAGATTGGACTGACCTATAGTTCATATCACTCACTCACTCACTCTTGCCTAGGTACACACACGCATATAGCCTAATACAAGCATGTTAGCCTCCCTCATATACACATATATGTGACTGTTACATGTATCCTAAGTTAGATATCTTAGGGTAGTTAGATTATGCTAGTATCTTGTGGGTATCAAGATAATAGGATATTAGGATATGGGCTAGAAGTTAGTACCCTAAGTTAGTACCCTAAGTTAGTATCTTGCCGAATTGATCGGAACAAAGACCCCCAATGTCGGTATCAGTCAATATTTGGTATCGGTCGGTATCGGATCGGAACATGCCAAACCGTATCGGTATCGGCCGTATCGGATCGGTATCGGCCGATACTTTAAAATTATATGAAATAGTAGTCACCCCCAAGGTTGACTATTTTTACTGAAAGTCAAAGTAGAGTAAACATCTGACCTAGATTGGACTAAGAGTTGACAAAGTCAACTATAGGTCAACCCTTGACCTAGTTTGACCTTGTTTGACTTAGCTTGACCTTGTTTGACTTTGTTGTCTTCATGTTTGTTAAATGACACCCAGATACTAGTTTTAGTTGTTTAAATGACACCCAGATACTAGTTTTAGTTTCAGTTTGCTTTGGTAACTCACTATTGCTCATTACTTGGTACTAGTTTTAGTTGATTGTGTTTTTTTAAGACTAAACAAATGACACCCAGATATTACTTGTGTGTATGAGATAGCTTGAGTTGACTCTGGTCATTATTGGTACTTGAATTATAGGTTAGGCTTGTATAGCCTTGAATGGTGTGTGCTAGCTAGTATTGGGATACCAATAGTGATAAGGTAAAGGGTACCTTGGTAGGTCATGACTAGAAATAGGATATTTGACTTAGATTTGACCTTGTTTGACCAAGGTTGACTATTTGACCTAGTTTGACCTAGTTTGACTTTGTTTGACTTAGCTTGACCTTGTTTGACTTAGTACAACCTAGTTTGACCTAGTTTGACCTAGTTTGATCTTGTTTGACCTTGTTTGACTTTGTTTGACTTAGTTTGACCTTGTTTGACTTAGTACAACCTAGTTTGACCTAGATTGCATATCATTGTTATTAGTAACTGTCCGCTACTAATGTGTGTCCCATAATAAGACATAATATACGAATTTGTGCCTGTTGGATAATGTGTGTCCATCTTTGCAGAATTATTTCCAAATGGATATGAATTACTACTTGCAGAATCGTTCATGGATGTACAATCGTCGTCCTGATGATATGTGTGGTGTGCAGGATGAATACATAGCGGGAGTAGAGCAGTTCCTGCAGTTTGCTAAGGCATTCCCTCAGTACATGGACGGCACCAAAATTAAGTGTCCGTGTGTGAAATGTCATAACGTGAAATATTATCCAGAAGTGGAAGTGATATATCATTTGTACTCGAGGGGTTTCACGCCTAATTACTATCAGTGGACCGCACATGGAGAACTTGTGTCTTTAGCATCAGAGCCGGAGCCTTATGTTGAGCCGTATATGCATGCGGGACCTAATTTTGTTTCAGATAATCATGCATACGACGACGGGTGCGTGAACATGGTTTTCGACGCTGCGGGGCCTAGTTTCGTTTATGATACACCTGAGGAGGCACCGAACGCCGATGCTGCACAGTTTATGGAGTTGTTGGAGAATGCAAGGACTCCATTGTATCCTGGTTGTGAGGATCATTCACCGTTGGAGGTGGTTACAAGACTGTTGAGCATTAAGTCAGATTTTAACATGTCGCAAGAATGCTACAACCGAGTGTTAGAGTTGATTATAGAGATCTTGCCGGCGGGTGCTAAGTTGCCTAAAGACTTCTACCGGTCTAAGAGGATGGTGAGATCGCTCTGGATGGGATACGAGAAAATCGATTCCTGTCGCAATGGGTGCATGCTGTACTATAAAGACGACAAGGACGCAGATGTATGCAGATTTTATAGTGCTGATCGCTATAAGACAACTAGTACAGGAAGGTCTACCGGTGCAAGAAGACCGACCGATTCAATGCACTACTTGCCTTTAACGCCGCGGTTGCAAAGATTAGTTATGGTGAAAGAGACGGCCGAAAATATGAGTTGGCACATGCGAGAACAGATTGAAGGAGTGTTGGATCACCCATCCGATGGAGAAGCGTGGAAGCACTTTGATCGAGTGTATCCAGATTTTGCTTCAGATCCGCGAAATGTCAGGTTGGGACTATCTTCTGACAGTTTTACTCCTTTTGGTCTTTCGGGATCCCAGTATTCGTGCTGGCCTGTGATTGTCACTCCGTATAACCTACCGCCTTGGATGTGCATGAAGACTCAGTACATGTTTCTAACCGTTATAATTCCTGGTCCGAACAATCCCAAGAGGAACATTGACGTGTACTTACAGCCTTTGATAGATGAGTTGAATCAGTTATGGGAAGTAGGCGCTAACACGTATGATGTTTCCAGGAAGCAGAATTTTCAGATGAAGGCAACACTTATGTGGACCATCAACGACTTTCCGGCCTATGAAATGTTATCTGGATGGAGCACTCATGGCCGTCTCTCATGTCCGTATTGCATGGACCGTAGTAAGGCTTTCCGCTTGAAACACGGCGAAAAACCGTGCTTCTTTGATTGTCATCGGCAATTTCTGCCAAAAGATCATCCGTTCAGAAGGAACAGGAATGCTTTCCGTGCCGGCGTTGTAGAGAAGGGTGATCCACCGCCAAGGTGGTGCGGAGCCACGATATGGGAGGAGGTTAAAGATTTTCCAAGTGCTATCGAAGATCATACAACTGGGTACAAGTGCGATGGATTTGGTAGAGTTCATAACTGGACAAAGAGGAGCATATTCTGGGATCTGCCATACTGGAGTACCAATCTGATCAGACATAATCTTGATGTCATGCATATTGAGAAGAATGTATTTGATAACATAATTAATACTGTAATGGACGTAAAGGGAAAAACGAAAGACAATCCCAAGGCCAGGTTGGACTTAGAAGAAATAAGCAAACGCCCTGCGTTGCATTTGATACAGCAGAATGGAAAACAGTTCCTGCCGAAGTCAATTTTCTCGCTGGACAAGGAGGATAAAGTGAGACTTTGTCGGTGGATCCAGGGCCTAAAATTTCCAGACGGATATGTGTCAAATCTGAGAAGATGTGTCGATCCGAAGGAAAACAAATTGACGGGTATGAAGAGCCACGATTGTCACGTATTCATGGACAGGTTAATTTCGATTGCATTTCGGGAATTCTTACCGCAGGCAGTTTGGGATCCATTGACGGAGCTTAGCATATTCTTCAGGGATCTTTATTCTAAGAAATTGCTCGTTGATCGTCTAGAAAAGCAAGAGAAGGACATTACGGTAATACTATGCAAGCTAGAGAGGGTGTTTCCTCCTGGATTCTTCGACTCTATGGAGCATTTGCTGATTCATCTATCCTATAAGGCATGTGTTGGTGGACCCGTCGAATATCGATGGATGTACCCGGTCGAGCGACATTTGAATCACCTAAAAAGAAAGGTGAAAAATAAGGCACGGGTCGAGGGTTCTATTTGTGAAGCCTATGTTCTCGAGGAGATTATAAACTTTTGTTCGATGTATTTCAAGCCTCATGTTGCAACTAATAGAACGAGAGCTTCCAGAAATGACGAGGGAGATCATGAAAGTAATGATACAATACTGAAGGTATTCAATGCTCCAGGAAAGCCATCGGGTAAGATGAAAAAGAGATATCTGAACGATGATGAGCTAAGGGCTGCTCAGGTGTATGTATTACTCAACTGCGACGAGGAAGAAGTAGAGAAACTGGAGGGGTAAGTAATTAATACGTCTATATTATTTTAATAGTATTAATTATTATACTATTACATTAATTGAACGATATTGTTTTCAGCATATTTAATGACGATGTGAGGTCGGGTAGTCCACACATAACAGAAGAAGAACTAGAACAAGAAATGAGGCGTTATTTTCCATCATGGTTGAGTGCATATGTAAGACTTGAGAACTCTGTAATTAAATTTTTGTATCTGCACTTGATTGAGAATGAGCTTAATTGCTTCTTTCGTGGTATTTAGGTCGATCGTCCATACGCAAGACTTGAGAATGAGTCTATTAGAACGCTAGCCAAGGGACCAATTTATGCTGCAAAAATATGGCCAAGCTACTGTGTTAATGGGTTTAGGTTCAAGTCAACAACTTGCCCGATCAGAGACAACTTTGTGGATCTCGATTCCACCAAAAATAGCTGTTTGTGTATCAGATCTTCGAACTACAAAGATGTTGATACGGGCAACGATTTCTATGGCGTGCTACGGGAGATCGTGGAGCTGACATATAGTTATGGAATAGAGCCTGCTAAGATTGTGTTATTCAGGTGTGATTGGTTCGATCCGATTGAAGGTCAAGGGTGGAAAGTAGACAAGCACGGTCTTGTTGATATAAACTATCGGCGTCGATATCAAGCCTATGAACCATTTGTCCTATCAAGTCAGGCTCAGCTCGTGTACTTCACAAGTTATCCTAAACGGGGAACAACAAGGTCGGACTGGTGGGCAGTATGCAAGACCAAAGCTAGAAATACCTTTGAGGTTGACGATATAGCTTATCAACAAGATGAACTACCTCTTGTAACAAATATTATAGAAGTAGACACGACGGAAGTTCCGTATTACACATCTAATTGTGTAGAAGAAGTAGAATTATCTGAAGAGGAAGATGCAGATGAAAGTGAAGATGTAGAGGAAGAAGAAGAAGAAGAAGAAGAAGAAGAAGTAGATGAGCTAAACGAACTAGATGAATTTTCAGAAGAGGATTAAATCTGTACGTTTGTTTTATCATCATATTTGACACTTTAGTGACACTTCTATCATATAAATCTGTGACACTTCAGTGACACTTTATTGACACTTTTATTGACACTTCAGTGACACTTTATGACTATGATATTTTTCAAAAATCTGTGATGTCTATCATATAAATATGTTTTTTTGTTTTATTGTCATATGTTTTATTGTCAGGTATGACTAGACCATCTGGACGACGCGGAAGATTATATATTAGGCAGTCCCGTCAGCCTCGGGCTGGGGATGGAAAGGGCAGTTCCGTATCCTCATCCTCATCTCCGAGTACGCCAGTGTACCGTTCTGTTCCCGGTCCATTACCGGGACAGGGCAGTTCTAGCAGGTTGGCGACTCCTCCCTCGTCGTCCAGCCTTCCTGATCCCGCGTCCAGCATCCCTGATCCCCCGTCTAGCATTCCTACTGTCGACGGCTCTATGAAGGGAGCCCACGCCGAGCATATGGAGGACGACGATCAGACTGATCCTGCCCAGGCAGGAGGTGAGAGCGACCCTCCATGCGCTTCCCCGGGCGAGACGCGTATGGAGATTTGGACGGACTGGCCTATGAAGTAAGTTAATTAATTATTATATATTTCTCAAATGATTATATGTACATATATATTCATGAAAAAATATTATTGTATAGATATCGGCCTTCTGCAGTACAGAGACAGCTGGGGACATTTGTGAGGCAGAACTATGGTGGGCCTTGGCTCAACTACTCAGATGCTCCCGCAGATAGGAAGGCCTTTTGGTTCGCCCACTTCAAGGTAAAAAATTTGTTTATTTTTAAATTTTAATAATCATTTGTGTATATTATACAACTTTTGTATTTTACTTCTTGTAGACGACCTATTTCTATCCACCACACCGGGCGGCGAGGATCGAGGGCCAATTTTCTGCCGTCATAGCCAAGCTCATCCGTGATGCGATCGACGACCAGAAGCGTCGTGATCGCTCCGGACAGCCGATCCAGGGTTGGATTACGCCAGAGCAGTGGACTGCGATGAAGGCTAGATTCAGCGAGCCCAAGTACCAGGAGCGGTCTGAGAAGGCCAAGGTGGCACGGTCGAGCGCCGGTAAGTGGTGTGGTGGCTCCATTCCGATGACGGAGCATTTTCGTCGTCTGGTACATTTCCTATGACGGACATTAATTTATATATAGTTCGATATAATGTTTAATACTAATAATAGATAATATATTTTAACAGGTAAACAAGGGTGAGGACCCGAACATGGTGACCGTCTTCCTGGTCACCCATCGGAGGGTTGGGGACTTCATTGACGAGAGGGCGACGCAGGCATATGTACGTTCTATTCTTTATATTAACTGACTATAATTTAGAAAACAGGAAAATAGATATCAATATAGACTTTAGTAAACACTTACACGTTAGCAAACATGTTCTAGGCCGAGTTTTTTCGGCTACAGAAGGAGGCGGCTGATGCTGCTGCTGCTGCTAGTGCGCAAGCAGAGGGAGGGGCTGGTAATTCCTCCCAGCTGCCTGCAGAGCCATCGCCGGACGAGCTCTGGATGACCGCCGTTGGCGGTCTTCAGAAGGGTACGTACTACGGTATGGGATCCTACGGCGCGTATTTGGCTTCGGAGTCATCCCGGGCCCCCTCTGTCAGTACGCAGTCTCCGGCTACGCAGGCGTCGTCACGAGCTGAGGATGTTCGTCGTCAGATCGAGGAGCTGCGTCGCGAGTTGCAGCAGCAGATTTCTGATACGGTCGAGCGACGATCCGACCCTCCGATCGTCACCGGACGATTTGATGCGGTCGAGTGCAGTATACATGAGTTGATGACTCTGCATCAGAGTACAGCTGTCAGCTTGCAGACGCTCACCGAGTCTACGCATCGCACAGAGCGTAGACAGGTGGAGCTGGAGGGATCGCAGAGGAGCATATCTGCCTCACTCGCTCAGTATACTGAGAAGGTGGTGAGTACCCTTGCTGCGCATGGTGAGCGACTGCGAGAGCTGGAGCAGGTACGTCCTCCCGGTCCATCGACGGCGCCGACTCCAGACATTCTACTGCCTCCTACTGCCCCTACGGTACAGCTCACCCAGGAGCAGTATGAGTACATGCTATCCCAGATGCGCGGCAGGAGTCCTCAGTGATCCAGTAGATATTTTTTATCATCTTTGTATGTATTGGCCCTATGGGCCTATTGACTGTTCTGTACACTAATTTTCATTCTTATTTGCCCTCCATTGTGGACATGTATATTTCTTGGATATTTACTTTGTGATATTTACTTTGTTGGTATTTTAATTGTCATATTTACTTTGTGATATTTACTTTGTGATATCTGCGATGGGGATGACAAATATACCTACGCTGGGTTATAAGCGATGATCTGATATACAAAGGAGGTGCTGCCAAAATTTTAAAAAAATATATTGTGTATTTTTGTTATGATGTGTGTCTCTGTTTACAGTGAATGTGAAATGCAGTATTCGGAAACAATCGACAGTTTCGATTACTGTTGTATGTTTTATCTTGGATAGAAATAGCAACAGTTCAGGATGCACTTCTGAGAGCTTTATTTTCACGTCCTTCACTTTCTCGGACGTCGTAAAGGTTCCCGAGAAGGTGAAGGACGTGAAGAGGAAGCTCTGAGAAGTGCACCCTGAACTGTTGCTCTTTCTATCCAAGATAAAACATAGAACAGTAAGCGAAACTGTCGATGGTTCGAACACTGCACTTCACACACACTGTAAACACAGAAACACAGCATAACAAAAATATCAATTATATTTTTTTAAATTTTTTTTAACATTAGCGACGTATAGCGACGTTCTGTGACGTACTGCGACGGTAAATAGACGTCGCTATACGTCGCTAACTAGCGACGTTACGTCGCTCGACGTCGCTAGGGAGGACGTCGCTAAATGTCGGTATGTGTCGCTACGGTGCCCACGTGGCTATCATGCCATGTCATCATATATAAATAACAGAGCGTCGCTAGTGGTCGCTTTACGTCGTCATTTTGGCGACGTAATTCGACGTCGCTATATGTCGCAATTTTTGCGACGGCTAGCGACAATAGATTACGCGTCGCCAATAGCGACGTTCGGCGACTAAAGTGCCATCTGCGACTTGCCTTTAAGCGACGTCCCTTTTTCGTCGCTAAATACGTCGCTAATTGGTTTTAGCGACGTAATTTCCTTATTTAGCGACGTTTCCGAACGTCGCTAAAATGAGTTATTTTAGTAGTGTCGAGCCCTACCAAGACAATTGGTTCGTGCCCCAAACTGGACCACTACATGCTGATCCATCCCCCATACTGGATTACCACAAGCTAGTTCGTACCCTGAACCAGATCACCACAAGCTGGTTCATGCCCTGAACTGGATCACTTCAAATCCCGTTGGTAAAGGATGAAAGGATCAACACCACATTTCTGGTGTATCCACCATAACCGCGCTATTTAAACCGAAGATTCCTTCGAAATCATGGCCAGCGCCATGCATCAACCAGAGATCGTGCTACTTGATTTAATTCTCTTTTTTATGGCGTGCGTGTTACATAACCGCACCATTCAAACGATAAGTTGTCCTAAACATTCGTGCATGCTAGGTCACCTGTGATCAAACCGTACGGATAGACAGTCATAATTACCAACAAGTACACCCAAGGATCCTAAGTCCTTACCCAAGCTCCTGTAGCAACGGCCTTCCAATCAGCACATTGACCAGGTCGAGCGGTTAAGTAGCCTGCCTAAACAACTGTGACAACCCAGATATCATATTTCATGCAAGAGATCCTCCCTCATCATTACCTCCTTCATAGCTTGCCTGCTAAAAGGAAAATATAAAGGAGGTACAGATCACCAAGTGAGGAGATCGATCAAAAGGAAAAGATTAAATCATCAACGGATCAGATCCACTAAATCAACCTCATTACTGAGAGTACCAGATACACATGAAAGAGTCATAGAAAGCACTTGGAGAAGCTATTTAGTATCAGATCGTCAATTGAGTAAATGGGTCATTACAGTACCCGATCTCTATCGTACACTTCCCTAAAATCTATATATGTACTAGCAAATCCTTACTGTGAGGGCTTTGTTGTACTATTCAAATCGTGGCATATAAAGGAAAGAAAATGAGTCTTATCCCAACCTATCCTTCTTTCCTTATCCCCCTGAAAGATACATATCATCCCAACATCTTTTCTGTGATGGCGAACAACTCAAAGCAAGATTCGATCTTATTTCGTCGATCATGCTCCCAAACTTGGTGTCGAAATAAGAATTTCCTTTTATAAGAATTTGATGAGGTAATATAAAATATATATTGGTGGTTAATATAAAAAGATAAAGTTGACCCTGAAATTGTAAAGGATGAGATCGAAGGAAATATGAATATACAGTTCTTAGCGATTGGTTAACAAGTATAGACCATACGGATGGTTTGAACATATAGAAAAAATAGTACAAGTTGGAAAGGTATGAAAGGCAAAGATCGTAAATGATAGACTATTGAGGTTACAATGTTGAATTTTAAAATTGAATAGTTGGCCCGATTGGATAGACACAACTTGAGTACGATATAAAAATGTAAGTTGGATCAAACATATGATGGCATGATTTTACAAGTAAAAATTAGGAAATTTGGATGTTGGATTGATAAAATTTACCTGATGGCTTCGAGATTGATCAATGAGAATTTTTTGGATTAACTTTATCAATTGTGGTGTAAGTCTATAATGAAACCTCGTTGGATGTAGCCCTGAGGATGATTATGGATAGATAACTTGACCATAGTGTCGGTTGTTTACATAGTTGTGGGTTTGTCTGCTAGGATAATGATACATCAGCTGTTCGAATTGGGATTAAGTTCATAAGATCAGGGTAGCGTCCCTTTTGCGTTATGATTGGTCAGATTATATATTGTCCCTATGATAAGAAATAGATTGTCCCTAAGATGAGAGATAAGTATGTCCCTGGTAGCCATCCATTTTAGATTAGTTACTTGAATGTTTTGGTTTAGCTTAGAATAGCTAGCTGTAGGGACTTCACTGAAGAAATAAATTGACTGTTGGAGACCCTTAGGATGTCCCTATTTATGTTGTATGAATAATCAGAATGAGTGAGACATAATTTTATATTTCATGATGTAAACTTTGGAATGGATTAGAAATTTGGGGAATTCAATGATATAGCGTTCGTTAGAATGACGGATTGCATTGGTTTCAAATTTTGATTGCATTCTTTTGGAATGGCATATTTAGTTTGTGTCACGCCCCAACCCCAAAAATACATAGGACCAAGATACGTAACATACCATCTATATATTTAAATAGACTCTAGTTCGACTCAAATACATATAAGCTGTCTAGATTAGGTAAAATATAAGTAATCAATATACTCCACAATACTAACTACAACACTATAAACTAATGAAGAACGGATAAGAGGCATCACTGACGATATCTGAAGATCACGATAAAGTAACTCCCAGTACGTCTATGTCAGATCTCAGTAGTAACCTAGAAGGAACCCAGTAATAACCTATAGAGATCACCAAATACTCAGCGGACATAGCAAGATACATAATATACACGCTAAATGTAACAGTAAAAAACATGCATAGAAGACAAGAAAATAGACACGAAAGAATAATTAAGACACAAGAATACCAAAATAGTGGCATGACATAAAAAAATGGTACTAAGCGTGGCTACATTAAATCGGATAAACGTAGTCCTATGTGGTGCTTCCGGTCATATCGATAGTAGTCCTGCATGGTGCTTCCTAACTATATATAGTAAATCTCTATCGTATCCCTATATGAGTTTTTGAGTCGAGAGTCGTCAAGTAAGAAATCCTAGTATTGATCGAGGGTCAAGTAAAGTCAAGAAAAATTCAGGTAATCAGATCAAGTCATAGTCAAGTCCAAATGATGAAATCAAGTCAAGTCAACGCATAAGAACATAAAAATCTAAACAAGTTTAGTTAGTTTAGATCAAGTATGTGACAAAAAAGGAAAGATATGTAGCATATAAGAAAACAAGTAAATAAGATATCATGAAGCATGTATAAGAAATCATGTGATAGTACAAGGAAGAAATAAACATGAACAAGAAGGACGAAAAGTAAACATGCAAAATACTGTAAAATTTGGCAAGGTATACTTGCTTGTCGTCCAAGTCCCCGCTAAGTCCTCAATACCCAAGACTATCAAGAGTTCACATATAATAAATGAAGTATTAATATTATTCTAATTATGCATATGCCACATGGGTTTCCTATCAAAACAAGCATATATGCTTCTAAAGAATACCTAGACCTAGTTTTATGGTTTTTGACCTCCAAAATTCAAGGTTAAGTCCCCAACTCAAGGACATGTTATATAAAAATTATAAAAAATATAATTTAAACATGATTTATACTGATTTTAACCTCTGAATTTTAGATTTAGAATTTTAGATATATTTTATGGTTATGTCAAGATTATGCCAACTAGTCTTGTTCGAAACTTGTCCAGAATACTACCAAATATGGACATGACCTAAAATTGTCAAAGCTCATATAAAAATATATCAAAACCTGATTAAAACTCGGACAATATTATTCTTTTTATGTACCAAAATTAGCCACCTTTTTATGAGCCAACTATGTCAGTAATTTAGCCAAAAACCTAGTCTAATGACCCATATTTTTATAGTTCAGATTTCAGATGAAAATATTATACAAATAATTTTAAAATAATTTATTTATAGTAATAAAACAATTATAATTTTAGTTTTAAGAAATAATAACAAACTCTCTAAAATCACATTAAAAAGTCTCAAACTAGTCCTACTATAAGCCAATCTATCAACCACCTAACATGCAATCTATATGGATGATAATATAGTAAAAAAGATGGAAAGATATGGATTCTAGAACAATAAATTATTATAATTATAAAATAATTAGGCCCTGGTGATTTCAGAAGGGAAGTTAGAATCTTTACCAAAAGCCTTTGAAGGATTGGATGACGGTGTTTCTTCTTGTCAAAGAAATATACCTCATTGCTTGTGCTTGGCTTCCTTCTCCTTGTTTGAGGGTTGAAGGTGATGGCAATGGAATTAGGATGGGTTTGATGGAGGCTATGGTGACTTTTTGGAGGTTTAGTGGTGTTCGGGTGGACAGATAGTGGACAGGAGGATTTTGGATGATGTAGATGGATGAAAAAGTTGTAGAGAAGGGATGGATGGGTAGAGGCTACTAATTTTGGTTGGGAGAGGGTATGGAGTCATCCAAGAGAGGGAGGAAGGGTTTGGTTTTGTTTTAGGGTTAGGATTTTGAGTATATATATATATATGAGCTTTTGATGGATTTTACATGAAATAGAAGGGAGTTTCCTTATATAGATGGGTTCAACCACATGGGGGCAGATCTTAGGTGGCCGACTATGTATGGGGATTGACGATTAGTGTCGGGTTTGGTTTGGTAGGTTTTGGATTTTGTTCGAAAAGGTTGTTAATCAATAGGTTAGATAAATAATATGTGATTCCATATATGGAAACCACTATATATATATATATATATATATATATATATATATATATATATATATATATATATATATATATATATATATATATATATATATGTATAAGTTGTTGGAGGTTGAATTGGTGACCTTCGTACCTAAATTTGTTTTTGTTCTTCCATAGCACCCAAATGCCGGCGGCTGCGACGATCTGATGCCCATGAGAGGATCCCCAGCTGGCAAGGAGATCGTTGAAGCTTCCGGTGTTGGGGGCCTTGCCACATTGCTGTGAAAGACTGCACCATAATTAGTTAGCGATGTTGCCATGGAGGAGGATGTGTTCTGTAGTTTCTGATTGATGTGAGGTGCAGCAATGACACTTGAAAGCTAGGTTATAGCCGATGGAGGTAAAGGCGTCGTCGGTTGGTAACTTTCGTCGATATGCTCTCCAGATGAGGATCGACCATTTGTTGGAAAATTAGGAGCGCTAGAAAGGAGTGATCAATGGAGCAGGCGGATCGGTGTTTCTTGTCTTCGACTTGGCAGAGGATATCGAGAAGGAGCCATCGGACGTGAGGGACCACTGAAGGTTGTCAGCGTTCTCGATGATAAAAGGTTCAGCAAGGTGGCGACCTTGAAGGATCCGGCGCCAGGATTGTCACGACCCGCACTCGCTTTCCGGGATACGAATGCGTGTCCAAGCCAGCCTACGCCGCAGTGTCAGCGGTAGAATGCTGTATATCCACAATGCTTAAAATTACTAATAATGCTCATTCACATAATTTATTTAATTTACAATATTCATAAGTTTTTCATTTGTAAAAAATATAAACTCTTACAAATATTGAAATGATCACAACTCATCTATCTAGCTAATCTCTAGGTTTCCGTCTACAAGTACACCCGTAACTTCCAATGCTAAGTGAAGCCACAACTAACCTAAAAAATATTGGTTTCCAGTCAGGAATGGAACGAGTACAATTCACTGAATGCAGTTTTAACATATGAAAATGACTATACAACAGAGGTTAGCCTTTAAATATATAATTTGAAAAATAAACGCAAAGGCAAAATAAAACTAAACAAAGAAAAACAGTAAATAAATATAAAGACAATACCCACCGACTGACTGAAGTACCTTTGATATGTGATCGGTCTCGAGACAATTACAAGACACTGTCTACAATATCTACAATGTATAATGTACACGGTCTACACTGTATAAAGCAATAATGAAACATTGTCTATACTGTATAAAGCAGTAATGTAACACTGTCTATACTGCATAAAGCAATAATAAATTACGGTCTATACGGTATAAAGCAGTAATAAATTATGGTCTACACGGTATACACTATATAAGATCAGATCACACATCTTTGGTACTTTACCTTCCCGATACGACGAAATATAACAAACATAAAAGACGGAAATCACATATCTATTTGACTAACATGAGATATAGCAAAGTTCAATATCGAAAACAAACAATAAACTGTACTCGCCTGTGGTCCTTCGCTGGTAAAACCGATAATCCAAACCACTTAGTGTGCCATAATAGTCAAAACTCGTACAACAGTCTCCGGATGCTGAAATAGATATTACCAATATTCTCAGAATAGTCAAAATAGTTAGAATTGTCTGTTCTTAAGTCCAATTCTGGACACAAGGGCAAAATGGTAATTTTGGATCAAATTGTTGTCCGCCGTTGGACCCGCTTTGCACCGAAAAGCATGCCAGAGTCAATGGTCTCTAAAGTCGTCAAACTACATGTCTAAGAATTTGTTTTGATGATACGAACCCAACTGTATGTCCAAAGTTGGATTTCGGCAGGCCGTGCACAAAATCGCCCATTGAATCGAACCGTAGGGCCCGCAAAACGACGATCCGATCAACTGTCTCAGAATCAGACCAAACTTGGCATACATGACCAGAAAAATGATACGGTCCTGTTGGCGTAAGTTTCATCTCGATCTAACGAACGTACACAAAGTAATTGGGAAATTTGTACAGAGACCGATACGATAAATTTTAACGGATACGCATCAAATTCGTCGCGCACACGCAACCAATTTGAATTCCGTCAAAGCCCACACGTTCGTGAAGCCATTACACACCTTTTGATGCTTTTGGTTCATGACCACGTCGCCCGAAATAACGGAACGCACGTCGTATCAAAGGTTTTTCATAAAGTTTAATATTTTGAAAATAGGTTTTTCGCCCAATTGGGAATCCAATTTTTTGATATACAGTCGTCGAAATTGACTTCCGTAACTTGGGTTGCAGAGCCCAATAGGTTGTCTAGGACTGCCTTCAAATAGATTTCTAAAACTCTTAATGGTTTGCCAATAGTCGGCCTTCCAAACATGGTATCGGGACTGTTCTATGAACTGTTCAAGAACAGTTTTCGGACAAAGTTCGTGTCGATTTTATGGACAACCTAATTCGTTTAATTAAAAACCAACTGAAGGGATTCGAAGGCGTATATGTTGTCATCATACCTGAAGTGGTAGAATGATAAATGAATAATCATGCATAGAGAAAACTAGCGATAAAGTCAGACAATTTTTGCTGTTGTTGCTGCGCTGATAGGTGTCCAACGCGGCCGCGGCGGCTCCGGCGGTCCTCCGGCAGTGCACGGCTGTCGGGGTGGCCGCCCAGGTTAGGGGGATGGGCGTGGGGTGTTGGCTAGGCTCGGGGTTAGGGTTTCTTCGGGTTTTCCCTCTCGACCTCTCTACCTATATATATAATATATACTACTACGATTTTGTAACTGAGGGGAAATTATACGCGGGTTGGGGCCGATCGGGCTTGCTGCTGCTTTGGTCCTGGGCTGGCTCCCTTTTAGTTATTATTTATTATTTTACTTTTTCTTTTTTTCTTTTTTCTATACTTATATATATATATATATATATATATATATATATATATTACATACATATATTTTTTATATAGTATGTATATATATTTATATATCTATATATATATATATATAGATATATATATAATATATATATATATTATAAAATATATATTTTTTTTTAAAAAAAAAATATATATATAAAATATATATATATTTAATTTATATTTTATTTATATTTATTTATATTTATTTTATATTTATGTATGTAGATATATATATATATATAATATATAGATATAATATATTATATATATATATATATATATATACATATAAAAAAATATGTATGTATATATATATATATATATATATATATATATATATATATATATAAAACATTTATTTAACAAATATAATATAACCAATAATAATATTTATTATATAATAATAACCACAATAAAAATAATAATAATAATAACGAAATTCAATAAACCAATAATGGTGTATATACCATTATGTACAGTCTAATAATCCCAAAATTGTACAAGGACCTATTTTACACAAACATCATCGAATATCCACTAATAATGATATTTATAACGTAAAATTAATGAATACTTAGAAATATTCATTAGATCATTAAAACGGAATACAATGCATTCATACCAAATTACATCAACACGAATGTCATTGGACGTACCGCATGACTACATGGGCTTGGGCTTGTTTTGGATCCAATCTGGACTGGTTTGGTACAACCGGGTTCCCTAAAACTCAATAATATAATTAATAAATAAATAATCTTCGGTAAGGGTTAAGTCGTAACTTGGCCTGGTTTTCCTAGTTACGACATCACTATGGCTCGCCTTCCCTACAAGGGCTAATACACTAGTCAAAGCACGCCATTGCATTTCCGAGCCGCGATTTCTAGTCAACTTGTACTCCAAAACTCCACCATGGCTAAAGTCATCTACCGTAATAACTACTAATTAATTATTTATAAAATTAAAAAATTCACCATTTAATTCAAATAAATAAATAAAAATATATTATCAAAATTTCGTAAAGGGGTTACAAATCTACCCACCTTAAAAATAATTTCGTCCTCGAAATTTAAGGGAAGAGTCCATCAGTTACAATAGAAGACGGTTTCTATTAGCTATCATCTATTCTCATGGTTATTTCATACTACGAATCCTTGAGGATTTTTACCCAACTTTGGTCACACTACTTCCCTCAACTCTCATGTCGCTAAAACTTTATAATCATCCAACTAATTGCTTAAATTGCTACCAATAGATATCAACTGCATATGGCTTCTATAATCCTCTCCTATCTATCAAGTAACCCAAAATTTAACAAGCAACAAATTTACACCAGTAGCTAAGAAATATTGATAAATTCTAATAAGCATGACCATTCTTCGCTCTGAAATAGGAAGGACAGGAAGATATGGAAAAATAATCGAGAGCAAATATGAAGCTTCAAGAGTGGTAGAGAGTATCCAATAATGCAGTTAGAAAGAGAGTTTATGAACCATTGACTTATTTGCTAGATTGGGCTACTCTAGTCCAATCACTTGCTAAATCGAAGCACCCTTCATTTTTTATAGGAGCTTGAAATCCGTGTAATACAAAAGTTCTGTTCTCGAAATTAATCTAAACAAGGTTCCATATTAGAACGGAATTTGAGAAATCAAGATTGTGATCTTTTTCGTGGTTATTTAAACTCACGAGCAAGGGATATAAATGCAATACAAGATCGTATCGCGACTTTCAGGTAGATAGAATAATGGTTACAAATGACTTCACATTCTAAGAGGGGGAGACTACATAATAGGTATAGGGACCTATTTCAAATAGTTCAGTTTTTGTAGTCCAAATATGGTGGTATGTATGAATGGGTTTTACTGGGTCTTAATGGGTTCCCTAATTGGACATCAATCGTTGGTTGGATAAACCCTGGATTTTAATCCATATTGACTGGACAAGATCCCAATGATAAAACTATTTTTGCTAGGTTAGGGTAACCTAGAATAGGTTTCCACCCAAGTGGTTGAGCTAGTTGTCAGTCAGGTTGGTTAGCTAGGTCCATACAGTGACTTTTGTGTTTAAGTAGAATGAGAAGACACAATTGAGTGGCACACTAGCGACATGTGCGTTGTGGGCTTCGAGTAAATCATAACCATATATTGGGTCGAAAGAATAGAGTCGAGGTTGAGGCTCTACTGGAAGTCGGAAAGTATATCGGTATTATGGTAAGGATTATAGTTAGTCCTTTTGCCTTGAAAGTCGTACCACAAAATAGAGTACAAAGGGACGGGTTTGAGTGGGACATGATATACCTAGAGGAAGGTGGACTCGTCTAGGTCTTGTATATAAAATTTGTTGGAAGGTAACAGCTGGTCTCGTGCTCCGAATATTAATGACACGGTCGGGAACACAAAATGATCTAAATAGAAAGTGGGAGTCCATTGGGCACTAATTATCATCCTAATGGAATTTATGCTAATCAATCGAAAATCCTCGTATATTCCAAAATTTTAGAAGGCTTACAGTCTACCCACCTTAGAAGCTAGACATGGTTTTAGGAATAATGAGGTTAGAAGAATTTCAAATTCCGGGTATTGTACCTCGACTCTTGTTAATAAAGAATAAGGTACGATATAACGGGATACGGTAGATATAAGTCAAGTCAAGGATCGTTCCTCAATAAAGGAAAAACGAGTGTTTACAATGACACATGGTCGATAAAATAGAATGATCTACTCGTCCACAGTATACAAGAGTTATCGACGGGGGTAACCAACTCTAAGGCACATCACATGAAAAGATTTTCTAACAACTGAGTCATGAATTTCTATTTGTGTCAAGCCTGCCAGATTATTGTCACAAGGGTTCTAGTGGTATGGGCTGTAATGATCATGTATTATTGTTGGCAACTGGTAGATCATAATATGACAGGGTATTTAAGCTAAGGTAGTGGCTAAGCTAGTGACTGTGGTGTTCCAATACTAGTTAGATCTTACTAATAAGATTTACATAGCTAGGGTAATATTTGTTGGAAACCAATCTCGAAATGATTGTCTACCAAAGTCATGGTAAATGATTGTCCTTACCGTTGTGTATTCGTCACATGTCTATACTATGGGCTTTGGTCGAGGAAAGGTTGGGTTAAGGCTTAAGGGTTGTCAGTTAAAGCAAGCTTCAAGCAAATAATTGGAGACTCACAACATTTGGTTTCTTGAGAATAGATAGTCTCCTGGGTTGGCATTTTGACTAAGGACAAAACCCTAATCATTCTCAATTCAGATGGCTAGAAGGTCCCAATAGTAGTTTGAGAGTCGAGAGAAGAACGAGTAATTCAAGATAAAGTTCTAGTCACATGGCTAGCCGATGGTAGCTACACTTGTATATACAACTATCATAGCCATGGGGATACTTGGTATCTATCTACCAATTACGAGCTTTCGTCTTTCCAAATCAGTGAAAGACAAAACAATAAAGAGTTCAAGAAAGATGTCACTGAATACAATTACGTGATTCAAAGGCGAATGTATAATTCAAGAGGAATTGTCAATACAGTCGCGGATGAAATCCTAGAGACATCTACGTCTTAATCCACGTGGATTAATCAGAGGGAGAGCGAACCGAGTGAATAAGGTTGATCAGACCGTAATACATCGACTCTGATTAGACAATATGTTAGCAGGCGTCACCAATAAACATATGTCTTGAATCAAGCTCGATAAAAGAGAGCTTGTAAAACTAGGCTGTAATAGCAATGTTGGTCAAGATAGTCACAATACAAGTATACAAGATTTTTGAAAGGAGGCACAAGTTGTTTGAGTTTTTGTGTGGATCAAACCTTACCCGGTGTTCTTGCTTATACAGTCTTCCTACTATCTTCTTATCCGTAAGGCCTTGGTCGACTAATGGGTTATAGACCTCTAAATTCTATATTCTAGGTAAACCTGTTAGTGTCAGTCAATTACCTCATCGATAGGTCACAAGCACCACAGAATGCTAGGTTGGAAGACATGCTACCCAACTTACAGAACTTTCACTAGTATTGGATTTGGATCTTATGGGACACACAGGCATTTTTCTATCCTCTATGGTATCCTAAACTTGTAATCATGTCTGAAGTCATTTCACCGAGAATTATGCCTCGCCCGTATACTCGGGCTGTGGTAAACCCTTGGTTTTGTAACTCAAATATGATACAAAGTCGAACATTCTTAACTCCATCCAATATTGACTCAAGGGTAACTACGATCAAAAGAGGACCACTAGCCATAGTTTTAGCAACATTCTATAACCTATATTTTCTTAAACTAATTTCAACTCTAGGGGTCGTGTCTCGCCAGTGCGTTGCTGGCTGCAGTGAATCCATAGTCTCCATAATTCAAATAAATGGCGACGGTGCGCTATTGTCCTGCCATTATGAGTTAACTAACATTCCTTTAACTATATCTGTAAAAATTTATGATCTTCTAGAGATTCAAACAAGTTGACTATAAAATAAAGCGTAAGTATTTGTCCTATCAGTCACAACCCTTAAAATAAAAGATTGAACATGGAAGAAATAACTGAAGACAAAAGAAATACCAACATTCTACTATCTAGTTCATGTGTATTCAAACAATGGAGGAAAAACTTTGAATCGAAACTAACTCGAGGTTCTTATATGGATAACATAATCAAAAATTATAAAAAAATAATAATTCTTAGGGCAAATAGGAAATAAATAGGCAATTCGGACTAAGATATGAGGATGATATCTAAAGAGGCAAGAGAAGGAATTGAATAATTTATCAAGGTTAGATCATTAATTCTAGGAAGCCATGTCTCACCAAGTGAATAATCTATCCATATTGGATCATATCTTCATATCAAGAGGTAATAGTGTACCTATGGGGATCTGACAAACTATCAAAATTAAAACTCCTCATCTAAATTGTATGGCCTAGACGTACCCATCGGTAAATTTGTATAAGGGATCCTAGTCCTAGTCATTCTCTTAAATTAAATTAACCCTAACTCGTGAATGAGCATTTCCTATTCGCAGGCTCGCAATAGTACGAATAACTCAAGTACTATCACGAGTTCGCATGATTTGCAAAAACTGACCTGCATGGGCCACCACAAAAACTTGTCACGACCCGCACCCGCTTTCCGGGATACGAATGCGTGTCCAAGCCAGCTTACGCCGCAAAGTCGGCGGTAGAACGCTGTATAGCCATAATGCTCAAAATCACTAATAATATTCATTCACAAAATTTATTTAATTTAATATTCACAAGTTTTACATTTGCAGAAAATATAAACTCTTATAAATATTGAAATGATCACAACTCATCTATCTAGCTAATCTCTAGGTTTTGTCTGCAAGTACACCCGTAACTCCCAATGCTATGTGAAGCCACAACTAACCTAAAAAATATTGGTTTCCAGTCACGAATGGAACGAGTACAATTCACTGAATGCAGTTTCAATATATAAAAATGACTATACAACAGAGTTTAGCCTTTAAATATATGATTTGAAAAATAAACGCAAAGGCAAAATAAAACTAAACAAAGAAAAACAGTAAATAAATATAAAGACAATACCCACCGACTGACTGAAGTACCTTTGATATGTGATCGGTCTCGGGACAATTATACGACACTGTCTAATATCTACACTGTATAATGTACACGGTCTACACTGTATAAAGCAATAATGAAACATTGTCTACACTGTATAAAGCAGTAATGTAACACTGTCTACACTGTATAAAGCAATAATAAATCATAGTCTATACGGTATAAAGTAGTAATAAATCACGGTCTACACGGTATAAACTATATAAGGTCAGATCACGCATCCTTGGTACTTTACCTTCCCGATACGACAAAATAAACACATAAAGAAGGAAATCACATATCTATTTGACTAACATGAGATATAGCAAAGTTCAATATCGAAAACAAAATAAACTGTACTCGCCTGTGGTCCTTCGCTGGTGAAACCGATAATCCAAACCACTCAGTGTACCATAATAGTCAAAACTCGTACAACAGTCTCCGGATGCTGAAATAGACATTACCAGTGTTCTCAGAATAGTCAAAATAGCTAGAATTTCTTGTCCTTAAGTCCAATTCTGGACACAGGGGCAAAATGGTAATTTTGGGTCAAAACGGTGTCCGTCGTTGGAACTGCTTTGTACCGAAAAGCGTGTCAGAGTCAATATCTCTAAAGTTGTCAAAATATGTCTACGAATTCGTTTTGATGATACGAACCCAACCATATGTCCAAAGTTGGATTTCGGTAGGCCGTGCACAAAATCGCCGTTGAATCGGACCGTGGGGCCCGCAAAAGGGCGATCCGATCAACTGTCTCAGAATCGGACCAAACTTGGCATATAGGACCAAAAAAATAATACGGTCCTATTGGCGTAAGTTTGTCTCGATCTGACGAACGTGCACAAAGTAATTGAGAAATTTGCACAGAGGTCGATACGGTAAATTTCGACGGATACGCATCAAATTTGGCGCGCACACGCAACCAATTTGAATTTTGTCAAAGCCCACACGTCTGCGAAGCCATTACGCACCTTTTGATGCTTTCGGTTCGCGACCACATCGCCCGGATTGGCGGGACGCACGTTGTATCGAAGGTTTTTCATAAAGTTTAATATTTTGAAAACAGGTTTTTTGCCCAATTGGGAATCCGATTTCTCGACGTACAGTCGTCGAAATCAACTTTCTAACTTGGGTTACAGAGCCCTATAGGTTGTCTAGGACTGCCTTCAAATAGATTTCTAAAACTCCTAATGGTTTGCCAATAGTCGGCCTTCCAAACAGGGTATCGGGACTGTTCTATGAACTGTTCAAGAACAGTTTTCGGACAAAGTTCGTGTCGATTTTTGGACAACCTAATTCGTTCAAATAAAAACCAATTGAAGGGATTGGAAGGCGTATATGTTGCCATCATACCTGAAGTGGTAGAATGATAAACGATTAATCATGTATAGAGAAAACTCGCGATGAAGTCGGACAATTTCTGTTGTTGTTGCTGCGCTGATAGGCTGTCCAGTGCGACCGTGGCGGCTCCGGCGGTCCTCCGGCAGTGCACGGCCGTCGGGGTGGCCGCCCAGGTTAGGGGGATGGGTGTGGGGTGTTGGCTAGGCTCGGGGTTAAGGTTTCTTCGGGTTTTCCCTCTCGACTCTCTATCATATATAATATATACATACATGTGGTTTTGTAACTGAGGGAAAATTATGCGCGGGTTAGGGCCGATCGAGCTTGCTGCTGCTTTGGTCCTGGGCTGGCTCCCTTTTAGTTATTATTTTATTTTTTTATATTTTTTTTCTTCTTTTTTTCTATACTTTATATATAGATATATATTTATATTATATATATATATATATATATATATATATATATATATATATATATATATATTTGACAAAAAAAATCTAATTAAAACCTCAATGTTATCCATTCCTAGCGTAGGGCCTATTTATAAAATACAAATATATATATATATATATATATATATATATATATATATATAACATTTATTTGACAAATATAATATAACCAATAATAATAATATTATTATATAATAATAACCTCAATAAAAATAATAATAATAACGAAATTCAATAAACCAATAATGGTGTATATAACATTATGTACAGTTTAATAATCCCAAAATTGTACATGGACCTATTTTATACAAACATCATCGAATTTCCACTAATAATTATATTTATAACATTTAATTAATGAATACTTTGAGATATTCATTAGATCATTAAAACGGAATACAATGCACTCATACCAAATTACATCAACACGAATGTCATTGGACGTACCGCATGACTACATGGGCTTGGGCTTATTTTGGATCCAATCTGGACTAGTTCGGTACAAGCGGGTTCCCTAAAACTTAATAATATAATTAATAAATAAATAAATCTTCGGTAAGGGTTAAGTCGCAACTTGGCCCAATTTTTCTAGTTAGGACATCACTATGGCTCGGCCTTCCCTACCAGGGCTAATACACTAGTCAAAGTACGCCATTGCACTATCCGTGCCACAATTTCTAGTCACCTTGTACTCCAAAACTCCACCATGGCTAAAGTCATCTACCGTAAAAACTACTATTTAATTATTTATAAAATTAAAAAAATCATCATTTAATTAAAATAAATAAATAAAATATATTATCAAAATTTCGGGAAGAGGGGTTACAAGGATGCAGAAGATCGGTTGTTGGCGATGGCAGTCGTGGGGTTAGAATGTGGGAAATATCTGGCCTTCATAAACCTCGTCCATATGGAGTTGTCAGTGCACTGCTTCTACCACAGCTTCATAGAACATGCGTCGATAATGTGTGCTTGTTTGTAAAAGCCAAGTCCTCCCGCATCAGTGGGTTTGGCCATAGTGTCCCAGCTGGCCCAGTGATGCTTGTCCTTGCCGTCGTTGTGACCCCAAAAGAAGTTGGTGAAAAGGGACTCGATCTAAGAGAGAACTTTCTTGGGGGAGCACACTGCGAGGGTGTATATGGGAATTGAAGATAGGACATGCTTGATGAGGATCAGCTTGCCTCCCGGGGAGAGGGTCCGTTGTGCCAACCTTCGATTTTTCTTTTGATTTTGTTCACCAAACCCTCGAAGATACCGGAGTTGGATTTGTCGAAAACCAGCGGACATCCCAGGTGGGTGAAAGGTGGGTATACGGTGGTGAAGTATGTCATGTTGGTGAGGTTGGACGAATGATCCTAGTCGACATTGTGGTGGGTGTAGATGACGCTTATTCGGCGTTAATACGTTGGCCAGAGCATCTGGTGTATTTCTGTAGAGTGCTGCAGATCACCTCCACCGACCCGATGTCTCTGGAAGAGAAGATAAGGATATCATCGGCATAGGCCAAATGAGTGATAAGAGGGCATCCCGTTGTGGTGTGATAGTAACAAAATCTAGGGGTGTTCGCCATGTTTTTAAGGTTTCTGCTGAGCGCTTCGGCTGCGACGATGAAGATGGTGGCGGATAAAGGATCACCCTGACGGACTCCACGACTGGAACTGAAAAAAATCATCGATTTATCCGTTGATGACTGTGGAGAAACCAAGAGTTGTTAACGGACCTGAAGATGATGTCGATCCAAGTTTTCGTGAACCCAAAGGCTCTGTATACCCAAATCATGAATTGCCAGTCCAAACGGTCGTAGGCTTTCTCCATGTCAAGTTTGATGGCGACGCTACCCCCTGGACGAGAATTTTATGCAGGTGATCAACTCCTGAGCGAGTAAGATGTTATCGGTGATGTTCCTCCCGGAGACGAAGCTGCTCTGCTCCTCGGAGATGATCTTGGGAAGGAGAATGGATATGCGGGTCGCGATGATCTTGGAGATGATTTTGTTGGTGAAGGTGCATAGGTTGATCGGTCTGAAGTCTTTGAATGTCTCCGGGTTGTCTTTTTTAGGGATCAAGATAAGGTTGGCCCGGGAGATGGCTTTGGGGTAGATGGCTCCGGCAAAAATGCCACCGCAGCATCGTGAAGGTCAGATCCAATAATCTTCCAGCAGGAGCAAAAGAAAGCTCCAAAGAAACCATCAGGTCCGGGAGCGCTGTGCTCGTCAAGGGACCAGACCGCTAACTTGACCTCCTCCGGGGAGGGGGGGTCATCAGCATGACGTTCTCCTGCTCGCTGATCAGGCTGGAGACCATAGCCAGGAAGGCCTCATCCTTCACGATGATCGATTTGGAGAAAAGTTTGGTGTAGAAGTTAGCAGTCGCCCTGTTGATGCTTTTATGCTCGCTGAGAAGGATGCCGATGTCGTCTGAGATTTGGTGAAGATTGAGCTAATTTCTGCGACCCTTAACACAAGCGTAGAAGAATCCGGAGTTTCTGTCACCCTCGGAGTCCTAAGACAGTCTAGCTTTTTACTTCTAGAATTTTGTCTAGACCTTTAACCTGGACTTGAGAATTGCTTTGGTGAGGTTCAGGGCGGTACAAGCTTCCGGCGACCTGTTCGCGGCGAATAGGATCTCGGCACGAGTGACGTCATCTTCGACTGTCTTGATAGCTTGGAAAATATTACCAAAAGCAAGTCTGCTCCAATCAGATAACGCGCCTTTGGTAGCTTTGAGCTTGGCTGCGACGCGGATGAGGGGGTCCGGGTTGGTAATGGATCCCCACGCGGAGGCCACGATGTTTCTGAAATTAGGGTGGTGTCTCCAGAAGTTCTAGAAGCGGAAAGATTTTTTGATTTGGGTGGAGTTGCTTCCAATTTCCATCATGAGAGGGGAATGATTCGATTCCGTGGTGTTAAGGTGGGATAGGTTAGTGATGAGATCTAAGTCGGTCCACCGGTTGTCAACCAGCACTCGATCCAGACAGGAGTATTGTCTGCGGCTGCCCTCTTGCATGTTACACCTGGTGAAAGCATTGCCGAAGTACGACAGGGGGGACAAGTGGACGCTTAAAATAAAAGTATTGAAGTTGTTCATCGCTAGCTGTGGGGGAGGGCGACCCCCCGATTTCTCCTCACGATGCGAGATAGTGTTGAAGTCTCTAAGGTATCCACGGGAGGTTGTTTAGGAGTTGGTGGGTGTCTATGAGATTTTCCCATAGGTTCTTGCGCTCGGTGTAGTTGCAGCTGTCGTGGACGGTAGAGAGAAGCACTCTGGATTTGAGGAAAAGGTGCTTAACCCAGCAGGAAAGCACCTGATCAGAGTCGTTTATGATGCCAAGTTTGTAATCGACGTTGAACATGACCCAATTGTCATGACATCTGGCAACCGCGGAAGCGAAGCCGAGTTAGAGTTGAATGGATTTGAGTCTCCTTTTAGGATTTTGGGTTCGATGATGATGAGAAGATCGATTCGGTGGATTTTTTTGAGGCTAATTAAACTTCTCAATGTAGGTTTGTTGGCCAACCCTCTAACATTCCACGAGAGGATGTTAGGCATTGGATGGTTTGTGGGTGGGGTGGGTGTTGAGCTTAGTGGCCGACCGAGTGGTCCTGGCCGTGGGCTCTTATTTTTCTGTATGTTGGTGGGAATTTTGGAAGCATCCTGGGGTGTTCTGTTATTGACAGCCGTCGAGACTGACGAACCGTAAGCTGGGTGTCCGCCGCCCTTCATCGGGGGGGTCATCATATTGGTATATCTCGGTGAGAGCGCAGAGGGGATTGTCGGGGTCAAGGAAGCATGCTTCTATAGCTTGTAGAAGTCTGTCTTCCGGTACTCTTAGCATCGTTGGGATGATTGCGAGATCTTTCTCGGGGGTGGGAGTGGAAGGGGATCCGGCGGGAGTGTCTGCATGTATGATCAAAGCCATCTGATCTGCTCCTTCGCCGGCCGGGGAAGAGTCGTTAATAGGGTGTGAGTCGATAGGCTTCTGGATCACCTCGGGGTGCTTGGTTAAGGGTGCTTCTGTAGAGTGTCTGGCGGGATGACGGTGAGGGTGTCGAACTGGTTGGTGAGGAGGATACCCGGGGATCATAGTGGGCTATGGCCTTTTTCGAAAGAGATCGGGTGCTGGAGGGCTATCGTTCTCAGCGAAATGAGAGTAAGAGTTAGGTAGGAAAAGAATGGGGGATGTGGAAATATTTTGAACTGTCTTTCGGGAGTGCTGTTTGTGGGGGGTTTTCTTGTGAAGCTTCGGGTGTGCTTTAAAGCAAAGCCTAGTGAGGTGTCCTCTCGATTGGCAGTGCCTGCAGAATATTATGTTGTTGTCGTACTCCACCTTTTGGAAGTGTGTCCGACCCCCGAGATCTATTTGAATCTTATTGGGTGGGTCTGAAGATAGATCCAGTTCCACGCACATCTTCGCGTAATTGCCTTTGGATAAGGTGCAAGTTTCTTCTGTGATGGCCACCAGAGATCCGAAAGAGCTCGCGATTCTCTTGAGAGCTGCGGGGGCGAAGCAAACTAGGGATAGATTTGGTAAGATAATCCATGCCGAGATGATCGCAGAGTCGACTGTGGGGCTGAAGTCTGGGGACCATTTGGCGATTTTGACGTTGTATGGTCCGATGCGGGCGGTGCCTTTGGTCCAGATTAAGGAGTAGTCGAGGTCAGAGGAAAGATGGAGGAGCAGGTGTTTGGGGTCCAACGGTGCTATCCTGTAGGCGGAGGTGAGCCCCCAACCTGCAATCGCCTCTTGCACGACGGTGATCTTGGGGCACCCAGAGGGGAACTTCAACAGGCGGATAGGGAGGATATCTCTGCCGAAGAAAATGGGACACAAATGGGTAACCCGTCGGAGGGATGCTGGAATTGATGTCTGGCAGCATTGTGTCAGTGGGGAGTGGCGAGAATGTCGTCTTGCGATCGAGTCTCAGGATCTCCGTAAAAGATTTTCCGGAGGAGATCCCAGAATAAGTGGGCGCATGGGCCGCAGAGGGGGTTGGCGCATGACCGCCAGGGGGTTGGGTGCATGATCTCCCATGCGCGGGGTAGTGGGTGCATGCCTACCAGGGGGTGTGGGCGCATGTCCTCTCTGGGGATGGGGGTCTGGACCCGAGTCTGCCTGGTTGGGGACGGACGCATGCTCGCCTACTGGTAGGTGAGCCACGCATGGCATAGAGGGCGCATGCCCGCCCGAGAGGGGGGAGGTGCTACACCGAGGCAGGGAACGGATGGCGCATGGCCTTTCGAAGTTGAAGTGGGCGCATGGCTCCCCACACAGTGGGGGGCACGTGGCTTGAAAGGAACGCACAGCCAACCGCGGGCCAGTTGTCGCCCCGCGGACGCATAGCGTGACGATGGCGCATGGCAAGCCATACCGCCAACCGTCACAGCGGAGATGGAAGGAATTTCAAAATTTGAATTCGAATTCGATGTGGGATGGGACACTGAGGAGCGGGAAAGTCCACCTCTCGCGGATGAGGACGGCCCGACGGCTCGACTGCAATGGGCGAACGGAGGGGGAACGGTGCTGGGGCCTCTGGCGGAGGAGGCCACCGAAGCGGGGCGGCCCTGGGTGGTTCCCAATCGCGGCAGGTGGAGACCAGCCGGCGGCGACTCGGAAGGCCGGGCGAGGGAGCGGGGCCGGGGGGCGTTGGTGGCCACCGCAGCTTGGGGATATATATATATATATATATATATATGTGTGTGTGTGTGTGTGTGTGTGTGTGTGTGTGTGTGTGTGTGTGTGTGTGTGTGTGTGTGTGTGTGTGTGTGTGTGTTGGTGTCCATTTTTTTGCCTTGGAGCGCCCGTGGCCGAAACCAGCCAGCCAGCACCCAAGGGGGGCTCGAACCCGCGCCACTGTGTGGGGAGCCCCCGTTGCTACCAATAGGCCACACCCTCAGACACACATGTGTGTGTGAGTGTGTGTGTGTGTGTGTGTGTGTGTGTGTGTGTGTGTGTGTGTGTGTTGGAATTTAGTTTGACTTTAGGTCAAATTAGACTAATGCCAACTAGGAATACATACATAGATATTTTCTATAAATAGAAAATTTTATATATATATATATATATATATATATATATATATATATATAAATATATATATATATATATATATATATATATATCTGGAGGTATTTGGATGCACTAATGCCTACATGGATTCGGGTTTTGTTCGGGTCAAATTTGAGCTTGTTTGGTGCAACAGGGTCTCCTAAAAAGTCAAAAGCCTCTAAAAATATTTAATTAAGCCAAATATATGGTTTAAGACATAATTTTACATATTTTTACACAAGGGACACAAATATGGATAGGCCATTCCTACCATGGCTAATATGCTAGCCGTGACACATACTACACTAGCCATGCCATAATTCCAAGTCAACATGTATCTCAAAACTCAATTATGACTATGACTAGATATAACTAATAAATATGGTTTCACGAGATATAAAAATCCAAAAAATCTCTATTTAGGCCAAACATATAACATAAAAAAAATCTGGGGGTTTACAGTTTGGCTTGGCCAGTTGAAGTTTAATCGATTGATAATCAGATCGAAATTAATAAATAAAGTGCAATGATAAGAAAGTGGTGCATGCAAAGTGGTTCAACGAGAGCGATTGCTGCTAGAATGATCCATTGATTAAAACGTTACTAAAGATAGGATTGCTCATGTGAGATGATAATTTGGTTTGTAAACCCCCTAATCCATAATTCCTAGTTATATTTTTTACTATATATATTTATTAAATGCTTTACTCGCTTATATTCACTTTTACTTTGTGAAAACCTAGCTAGATTGCGGGTGTGTGTAGTGTTGGTAGTGTAGCTAGCATAGTTGGATTTGGTACTAGATATTATTTAGTTTGTAATTATATACATAAGTTAATATAAATAACTATTACTCTGTATTATAGCCTTTTTATTCCATTTTCCCGTAGCATTGCTATAACTGGCAAAACATTAGATGTTTTCTCCCAACAAAATTTGCATACATGACCCAGTCGAGCCCTTCTACTTTTTTACCATTCATGTCCGATTCAAACACGTCTCCCTGTGCTTCAGTTTAATAGCACAAATGTACAAATTTGTAGTTCAATATTTGACAATATATCTATGTTTGTTCCAAACGAAATTGGAAACACAACTTCGACCCAAAGGAGCGTCATGATTAAGATTAACCCTAAAACACTCATGAAGCTTGTGTCCAAGTCAATTGGACCCCTATACATCCATAAATTACTAGGACATTTTTTCTAGCTAAGCTTAGTCTAGTGAGTTATACTAGGCTAGTTATGCATTGAAATACTCCAAAAACATGGCCTAATGGTTCACCAACTTGACCCTAACCTGTAGGGGACTAGGAGGATCAAAACTTAGTGTACTTAGACTCAGTAAATGGACCAAACAGAGTGTGGACAGAAGCTATAAAAATAGGACAACTTATTGGTTTCGGGTGGTGTATGTGTTTGGTTTAGCCTATATAAATCAACCAATGAACCAACAAACCAACCATAACCTAAAGGGGGATTAGTTATCCTCGAATTAGAGGCCTTAGACTCAATTTAAGGAACATAAAAAATTATGTACACCCGTTATAAAAATAGGAAAGTCTATTGGTTTCAGGTGGTGTATGTGTTTGGTTTTAGCCTTATAAGTGAACCAAAACTTCACCAAACCAACTCTAACTTATAGGAGACTTATCTAACCCTAATATACTGTACTTAGACTTATGTTTGTGTACCTAAACACTTGTTTAAAATAAATGTACAACATCTATAGGGGGTGGCCAAAGAAGTGGGTTGAATGCAATGTGTAGGTGGTTTTCCAACTACATTCTACTCCTCCCATCACCTAGAATTAAGGCATAACTTCCCCACTATTCACTTACATACTATACACCCATTTATTATAATTTCTCCTTCATTTCCAACTCCTTTCTTCCCTCCAAATCCCTTCACAAATAGTCCCTACTTGGCAAATTCAACAGTCAGTCCAGGCTGAAGGTTTGGTGACTTCAGAGACTTTTGACAACCATTCGAGTAGAGGAAACCACCAAGTAGCAAGTCCAGAGAATAGTCAAGGGTCCTACCTTGCTTGTGAAAGAGTTTCAAAGCTGTAGGATGTTGTCTTCCCTTCCAAACCTCCCTCGCCATCCAAGTGGACAAAATTGAAGTTCGGTTGGATTCGTTGGAGTTCAACCCCATTCCAAGTTAGTAGCCTATCAATCCTGCTCCTGAAACTTGTGAATTAGTTCTAGGACTCCTATGGCATGTCAGGACATAGGTAGAAATGTAAACATCTAATTAAAACCTATTTTAATATGGTTTTTAAATTGATATGAAATTCTGAATATATATGTTGTATGTCGCACATATACGAATGTCGAGAGCAATATATGTATGGTTATTTCATCAAATTTTTCGATGAACTTGATAACCTATTAACCCATGTATTAAACTTTGTAAACCATGAATTATGACATGTTAAACTTGGTTTTTTGGCCCTAAACATAGCCAGCAAAATTTTGAATCCAGAATATTGTTTTGGACATGTTAAGTTGAGAAATTGAATAGTTTTGGTTGGAAATGCATATAGTATGACCCTAGAACTATACTTAACATATTCTAGCATTGTTTCACTAATTAAAAACCAATTTTATTACTATTGTTGATTATGTTTGTAATTTAACGTAATTTAGACTCACATATGTGACACTGAAATGCAAATTTAGAGCCTAGGAAGACCTAGTTTCGTTGTATAAATTGACCCAAAATTTATGTAGGTTAGTGACAACCTTCTACCCTTGAAAATATCCTTAAAATTATATTTAATATATATTATATTCTTTATTATTATATAGTTGGTACAAGTTTAACTTAGAATTTGTACCGATGCGACCTAAAATCTAATATTTAAATATGGTCAAAATTGTTGCATTTATTTTAGGTAAATATGACTTAAATAAATATTTTAGAATAAAGTTGGTTCTGATTTTTAATAGTTAATATTATATTTTATAAATTTATTTTAAGTTTAGACTAAAGGTTGTGTTAATAACTTTAGTTGGGTTATATATGGAAAATATTACAGTTGTACACCCAGTGCCTTACCAAAGTTGTCATCTGGGACATATGAGTTAGTTTACTTGTATAGGTTTGTTAGGTTATATTTTTTAGGATAAACATTAAGGTTAAATAGGTATGACATGTCATTATTACCAAACTAACTTTAGAATGAATCGATGTCACACTTATAAAAGAAAGACCTAATAGGAGCAACACTTAGCACCTAGAGGGACCTAGTAGACATATTTAACTTATTTTATAGAATTATTTAGAGAGTTTTTGATTATAAGATCAGAGGGCTAGGTGACTTTTCTTAATTTCTATTTAAATTAGAGCCTACCTCTAGCATCTATAGTAAATTCTAGATTAGTTGTGTTTGTTATTATGTCATAATTAATATATATAAGTAAATGTACTTTGTGCATATGTAGTAAATTCTAGATTAGTAATTAATTTACTAATACTTTAATTCAGGCTCTCGGGACATTGCTACTTTGGGTTTGTGATCAGGTTCACAGCTTTCTTTCTCAGGAACCCAGGCAAGTATACGTTGCCAATATGTACAGTTTATCTATGCATTCTTATCAACTGTTGTTACTTTCATGTTATCAGTTTCTATACTCTGTTCACTTGTCTATGCCCCTTGTACATGTTCACTACACTAGTACTTATTGTTATACTTCACATGTATAGATCATCATATTGAGTGAGAACTTGACTTGACCTGACTTGACCTGACTTGACTCAACTTGATCATTTGACTTGACTCGACCTGACTTGACCCGTGTTCGATACTAGGATTGGCTATTTGACCACTCTCGAGTCAGAATTTCCAAGCAGATGCTACGATAGAGATTTACTATAGATTACGAGCTCCATACAGGACTACTCTCTATATGGCTGTAGTTACCACACAGGATTGCAGCTAAATGATTCCTTTATTAGCCACTCTTATATCACAGTACTATGACATGTCATTATCCGTCTATTATTATCGTACCATGTACTTACTTTGTTCTTATTATTATTCCTTAGTTTCATTCATGTCTATTTCATGCATATTAATAAACTGTACATTAGGGTTGTATATTATGTATCTAGCTATGTCCCATAAGGACCTAGTGATTTCTCCAGGTTTTGGTGAGCTGCTAGTGTAGATAGTAGTTGTCACGCCCCACAACCAGAATACTGGAGAGCAGGGGCGAAACGAAGTAAGCTACATATACTAAAGTACGCCAGTACCCCAATATACGGTAACGGTTGTCTAGAAGACAAGTGGGTGTACTCTAGCATGCCACTAACGACTCCTACGGTCGAACAAATCCTATCTCAATCTATCAACAAAAATATCAAGCGTATATCAAACATGAAAGTAAAGAGGCGTCCCAAAATACTATATCATATATGATCATGAAGCTAGTGAATACAAAATGTTACACTAGCAAAGTACCAATATATATTATCACTATATCAGTCAATATCTAATATAATACATCATATTGACCGAAGTCTGAGAAAGTCTCAAAATAATAGGGCTAACACATGCCCTAGCTAATACCATCAAAATGAAATAAACAGTAAGTGGCAAGAAAGGAAACCCACTCGCGAGGAGGAACCGCAGATCTAAGTAGGCGGCGGGTCATCCAGAGAAAGGTAGGAAGAATCCTCGGGCTCCAGTGGTAAATCTGGTTAAAGAAAACCAGTGGGGTCAAATAGCAAATACCATAAGGAAAGCTTGATGTGAACGTCAAAACCCAACAACACAACAATATATGACAAAAGTAAATAAACGTGGGTCGAGACTAGTGCGATACCAATGCATATATCTCAAAAATAGAATTGACTAAATGGAAATACTGAACAATATAGCAATAGAAAAGAATAAGTCGATGATCAATAAGGGACTTAGGAACCATTCAAAGTCGGAGCCATAATCCTTAAACCAAACAAGGACCAGGGTTGCAGATCTTTTCCCGAGCAAAACTTAGCCTCTGGTCACTCATCAACACAAAGAGAATATAGAGTAACGCACAACCAAAAGTACACGGCCAATCAATGCCTATGGCTAGCTATCATTAACTAATTAGGGTTGTCACAAACCAAATTACTCGAATGCAAGTTGAGGAACTTCACTACCACCTACGCTGCAGTAACTCGGGTGGCCAAGGGGGCGATGATGGTAGAAAGAAAAAAAATACAATCAACCAATAATCTATATCAACAGTAGATAAACATCTACTCAAAAATATATCAATAGTGCTATCAACACTCAATCAATAAAGGTCAGGGGCCTACGCCAATCGGGATTATCCCTGCCACTGTAGGGTCCCATAGCGACCCGAGTTGCGGTAGCATGAGGTGTCCTCCCCGCCAAATGATCTATGTGAGTTTACTAGTCAATTACATATAAGATTCATTTTCAATACTCAAGTAGTGGACACTCGAGAATCGTCCTAAAATGACGAGTCATGGGTACGAGTCATTTGTAACATATCTCTGGCAAATATTTTCTATACACATTACATATGATACAATGGACAATACTCACACCCGATTGTCAATTGACAAGATGCAAATAGACTAAACATATAACAAGTTAAATCTACGGTATCAATAAAGAAAATGCATTCAAATCTGAATTTAGAAGTCAATAAAGAAATAAATACAGGAATGCGCTACTCAAGCCACAATCTAGAATATGGACATAGAATAATACGTGAACATGAGCATGAGTCATGTATACAGGGTGTAAAATCACTTTCTAACTATATAATAATACTAGAGCATGATAAGACATCATTTCAATCAAAGAAAATAGCAAAAACGTACAAAAAGGGCAAACCAGACAAAAATAGATAGAACAGCCTATTTAAATCATTCGACGGATTATAGACGGATTTTTCGAAGTGTCACAACAAGTTTTTAGAGCAAATTCGGATGATCCGCGGATTTTCGTGGATTACTGACGGATTTTCTGAACTGTCACAGAGAGTTGATTTTTGAAAACTCTAAAACTTGTTTCGGCCATAATAACTATGTTTTAGATCGAAATTCAGATTTTCAAAAGTCAAAATAGCATAAAATTGAATTTTCTACAACATGGAAGCATTAATTTTTACAGATTTTGAAATTTGATAGATAAATACCTTAAAATACTCGAAAATACTATCTAAAAACTCATATCTACGCAATACTACCGATCAAAACCAAAAACGCTATATACTAAAGATGTTAACAATTTAGAGAAGCGTATTATAGAACAATAAAAATTTAGTTTCTATAAAAAAAATCATGGTCATATCACTTTTGAGCAAGATGTACTTGCCTAGGTTAAGCTCCAAGCCTAATCTTCCACTACACCACCGAGAGGGGTACGAAACCACACTTTAGGCCTCAAGGCTAAGCTTTCCCAAGCTTGAGGAAGAGGAATGAAAGATATGAGGAATGGAAGAAGGAAATCAAAGAGAAAGGAGCGAGAAAGTGAGAGGGTATATATAGAATGGGTGAATTAATCCTGATCGTTGGATCACGACCGCATCACGATCTAAATCGATCCTAACCATCCAAAGAAAATCAAGTATCCATTGGATAATGGTGCATCTACACTATTCATGAAAATATCCAAATACTATTCATTAAAATATCTAAAATACTATTCATGAAAATATCGAAAAAAAAACTATTTATGAAAATATCAAGAAAATAGAAATTATCTAAAAGTGGAAAATATCCCTTTGGCAGTATATTGTCGGTACACACCGGTACACCGGCGGTACGCCAGTCAAGAAAAAATCTATAATTTAGAAAAATTATAAAGCGTTCCAAAATCAAAAAAATATGAAATACAGTACAAAATACTTATTCGTATATAAATACCGATACTGTGAGACGAGTCTCCCAACTCTTTCATCCTTAGAAAAATTTTATCATCGAAATTTCCTAATGCTAGACGAGTAAAATACGCATGCTAAAATAAGGTCTAAAATCATAACTCATCGAAAGAAAGCATCCGTATACAAGTGATTTTTTAGATATAGAATTTAAATAAATTTAGAAAATAATAAATGCATACATATATAATACAAGAAAAGAAGAGAACTATGAGGCATATCGAATAATATACCCCTGAGTTAGTTGAGTAGGGATCCGTCCTCGATGGCCCATGCTGACTCACAAAGTGGACAAGGGTCAAGTCTCAAAGTAAGTCGGTACCAACAACTTAATCGAGAATATGACTATAATCCAGGACGCACCTTCCTAGTCGGGATACATGATAGATATCGCGTATCATGAGATATGGAGGTAGAAGAGTGGGACGAGAAACTCACCTTCACTCGTCAAATATGTCGAGGCGACCATTGTACTCCGAATATAAGTGGACTGCAAGACCGTCAACAAAGCCCAAGAGTAAGATAAACTGAAGAAAATTCTTAAAACCTCATATACAATCTGACCGCCTTCGGCCAACAGCTCCTGCAAATTCATGTTAAAAGCATGTCCATGCTTCAGGGGTACTCGTATAGTCTGCTGCTGGCTCAGCCCAGCCTATTGGGCTTTGGCATACTATGCTAGATGCTGGCACTGAAACTGCTGGGACTGCGTCGGAAAAGGACACTGAACATAGGATCGAAGCTGACTCTGCTGGTCCCTTATAACCCTCAATTGCTAATGGCACTGGAAAACTGATGAAGCGATTAGACGTCTACGAGGACAAGACCCAACCATATGATCAGATACCCCCACATCCGAGACACTGACCGTTGGCCCTCTTACACTGGACTCTGGTATGCCCTGGCTTTCTACAGTAATCACATCATGGCTAACCTGACTGCCTAGATTGCTGTACTAATGCCACCGTCGGGGCTGATGATATTGTTTAACGAGGAGGTCGGTGACATGGAGTTCTGATTGTTGGTGCTGGGGTGACTGAATGGTAATGCCCGTCATAGCCGAGTGTAACCTCTTCTGACCTCCGGTCCTCTCTACTAGCCTTTGATAAGTCATTTCAAAGGATCTGGCTACTCTCAGTACTGTATCGAAGGTGTCATAAAAATGGCTACCATGAGCAACTGAAGCTCTAAGTACAAGTCCTGATCAAACCTTCGACTTCTATCACCATCGAAAGCTACCATGTGCAATGCAAATCAACTTAGCCTACTGAACTCTGCTGTATACTGATCCATAGTCCTCGTCTACTGACGAAGGTTGATGAACTGTTGTTGAAGTTGGAACTTGGCTGAGGTATGGAAGAACTTCTCCTGAAAGCGCTCCTGAAATGTCTTCCAACTAACAGGCCTAGGAAGACCCATCTCATGTGCTTCCCACCAGTCACGGGTAATATTTGACAACTACAACTTCACCACTACTACCCTATCCTCTGTTGGAGCCCTAGCTGCCCCCAAAATGGCCTCAGTGTCTTGAAGCCAAGAATCAGCTGATACTGTATCCTCGGTACCGAAGAACTGAGCTGGACGTAGGCGACTAAAGTCAGAAGCTGAGTTGTGACAACAACGTCCACTCGCCTCCAAGGCTACCGTACTAACAGAGGGTATTGTTCGTATGGTCCTGGCCCTACTATAACTGCTGGTACAACTGAACCATCTGTTGCTAGATCTGAAGTTGATTCTAATGTTGTTACTGCTGTGCCTCCACCTTGCCCCTCATTATCTCGAGTAGGGCATGTTAGTCTATCTGGGCTGGTTGTACTAAAAGAACTGACAGAGCTGGCTGAGCTGACTGGACAGGAGTAAACTGAGATACCAATGGATACTGAGGTGGTATTAGATTCTGACTCTACGGAGGTGGGGTCTGATCATGTCCTTCCATCTGATCTGCATGAGATGGCGGAGCAACTGAACCCTCGAAAAAAGAAGCATGCGGTGTGTCCCTGAAAGATAAGGATACGAGATATCAATAATGGACATGAACAGAACAAGGATATGTCAAGCATGTTTACAGTTCAAGAAAAACGAGAAAGACGGTAAGCAATGGGAGATCAAATGAAGACAAATATTGGATTGAGATTCTAACAAGATGAATCTTCTACAAGTCTAAAAAGTAGACCAACATAGGCCACCAAAAAACCCTGTTACGCCCCAGAACCAGAATACTGGAGAGTAGGGAAGAAACAAAGTCAGCTACGTATACCAAAGTACGCCAGTATCCCAATATACGGTCACACGGCTGTTTAGAAGACAAGTGGGTAGACTCTAGCATGCCACTGACGACTCCTATGGTCGAACAAATCCTATCTCAATCCATCAACAAAAATATCAAGAGTATATCAAATATAAAAGTAAAGAGGCATCCCAAAATACTACATCATATATGATAATGAACCTAGTGAATACAAAATGCTACACTAGCAAAGTACCAATATACATGATCACAATATCAGTCTAGATCTAATATAATACATCATGTTAACCGAAGTCTGAGAAAGTCTCAAAATAATAGGGCTAACACATGTCCTAGATAACACCATCAAAATAAAATAAACCGTAAGTGGTAAGAAAGGAAACCCACTCGCGAGGAGGAACTACAGATCTAAGTAGGCGGCGGTTCATCCAGAGAAATGTAAGGAGAATCCTCGGGCTCCAGTGGTAAATCTGGCCAAACAAAACCAGTGGGGTCAGGACCCAAATAGCAAGTACCACAGGGAAAGCTCAAGGTAAACGACAAAGCCCAACAACAAAACAACAATATGTGACAAAAGTAAATAAATGTAGGTCGAGACTAGTGTAGTATCGATGCACGTATCTCAAAAATAAAATTGAATGAATAAAAATAATAAACAATATAGCAACAGAGAAGAATAAGCCGATAAGCAACAAGGGACTTAGGAACTACTTGAAGTCGGAGCCACAATCCTTAAACCAAATAAGGACCGGGGTTGCAGATCTATTTTTGAGTAAAACTTAGCCTCTGGCCACGCATCGGTTCAAAGAGCATATAGAGTAACGCACAACCAAAAGTACACAGCCAATCAATGCCTACAGCTTGCTGTCATTCACTAACTAAGGTTGTCACAAACCTAATTACAAGAATGCAAGTTGAGGAACTTCACTACCACCTACGTTGCAGTAACTCGAGTGGCCAAGGGGGCGATGACGGTAGGAAAAAAAATACAATCAGCCAATAGTCTTTATCAATAGTAGATAAACATCTACTCAAAAATATATTAATAGTGCTATCAACACTCAATCAATAGAGGTCAGGGGCTTACGCTAATCGGGGTTATCCCTGCCACTGTGGGGGGCTATAGTGACCCAGGTCGCGGTATCATGAAGTGTCCTCCCCTCCAAATGATCTATATGAGTTTACTAGTCAATTATCTATAAGATTCATTTTCAATACTTAAGTCGTGGACACTCGAGAATCGTCCTAAAATGATGAGTCATGGGTACGGGTCATTTGCGAGATATCTTTGGCAAATATTCTCTATACACATTATATGCGATACAATGGACAATACTTACACTCGATTGTCCATTGCCAAGATGCAAATAGATTAGACATATGCCAAAATAGATAATACATTCAAATCTGAATCTAGAAGTCAATAAAGAAATCAGTACAGGAGTGCGCTACTACAAGCCACTATCTAAAATCTGGACATAGAACAATACGTGAACATGAGCATGAGTCATGTATACAGGATGTACAATCACTTTCTAACTATACATCAATACTAGATCATGATAAGACATCATTTCAATCGAAGAAAATATCTAAAACGAACAAAAAGGGGCAAAACAGACAAAAATAGCCTATTCGGATCATTCGACAGAATATTACGGATTACCCATGAATTTTTTGAAGTGTCATAGCAAGTTTTTAGAGCAAATTCGGATGATTCGGCGGATTTTTGCTGATTATCAACGTATTTTCCGAATTGTCACAGAAAATTGATTTTTGAAAACTCTAAAACTTGTTTCAGCTATAAAAAATTTACTTTAAATCAAAATTTGGATTTTCAAAAGTCAAAATCATATAGAATTGAATTTCCAACAACATAGAAGCATTAGTTTCTACCAATTTTAAAATTTGATAGATGAATACCTCAAAATACTCAAAATACTATCTAGAAACTTAGATCTACGCTATACCACCTATCAAAATAAAAAATGATATATAGTACAGATGTTAAATATTCAGAGAAGTATATTATAGAACAATAAAACTTTAGTTTTTATAAAAATAATAAAAATAAAGCATGATCATATCACTTTTAAGCAAGATGTACTTGCCTGGGTTAAGCTTCAAGCCTAAACTTCCACTCCGCCACCAAGAGAGGTACGAAACCATACTCTAGGCCTCAAGGCCAAGCTTTTCCAAGCTTGAGGAAGAGAAATGAAAGATAAGAGGAATGGAAGAAGGAAATAAAATATAGAGGAGCGAGAAGGTGAGAGGATGTATATAAAAGGCGTGAATTAATCATGACCGTTGGATCACGATCCGTGTCACGATCTAAATCGATCCTAACCATCCAAAGAAAACCAAGTATCCATTGGATAATAGGGTTATTTACACTATTCCCGAAAATATCTAGATATTATTCATCAAAATATCTAAAATACTATTCACAGAAATATCTAAAATACTAGTCATAAAAATATTAAAAAAATATCTAAAAGTGGAAAATATCCCCCTGGCGATATACTGTCGGTACACACTGGTACACCAGCGATATGCCGATCAAGATGAAAATCTATAATTTAGGACAATGTTAAAGCGTTCTGAAAACCAAGAAAATACGAAATACAGTACAAAATACGTATTTGTATATAAGTACCGATACTATGAGACGAGTCTCACAGAAGGGTAGTTGGTGATTGTTTCTTTAGGATTTCAGGGATATATATTTGGTTGATATCTTTATTGTATTCATCCGGCATTATATTTATTTTTTATTATTTTATTCTGCTGATATGTCCTAGTTTTGTAAGCTTAATTCTTTTCTATGAGTTTGTTCAGACAATTATAATAGAGTCTGGTCCACTTTAATATATTGTATATTCTTGTTTGCTTGTAGGATCCGGTGTGTTAATACCTAACCAATATTAGTGTACTTGGTCTTACGAAAGATTTATTTTCAGTGGATTAAGGTATAGAATTATCATATGACAGTGTATACATATTCAAGTTGAACTGGAGTCTACCTGATACATAGTTGGTATGTTTACGTATCCTAGTCCTATGTATTTTGGGACTGGATCATTACATGGTTCTAATAATTTTGTTGGATAAAAAGTTGGAATGATAATATATGTTGACCTTATACAAGAACGTTTTGAGTACATTGAAAAATCTTGGTAGCGTCGGATGATGGTACGACTTAGAATGGAATCATAACTAGAAACTTGATGAATTGCAAATAAATTTTGAGGAATGCGAATGATAATTGAATACATTACTTAATCGATGAAACTCATGGTGTCGAATGGAGTATTGCTATTAAAAACATTTATGGTACATCATGATAGAATTGAAAGGAGGCTCTGGATTTGTAGCAATTTAATATTACTAAGTCAAAAAAAATTAGAAAATGATCGGAGCAATTGATGCATAAACTTGAGTTGGAATTGATAACCTTGTTGTACTCTTAGTTGATTGATGACATATAAATGGATTGAGGTGATGCAAAAGCATCTTAATGCTCATAAGAGATAGTAAGGATGGAAAGTTGCAATGAAGATTATTGCCTCAGTCAGTGCTTACTTGGTTAGTCCTTGATGTTTGAGTATTGGCAGTATAGGGAATTGACTGAGAAGGGAGAATAAAAGTTGTACCTGTAGCTTATTCGATTTCACACTTGGCTTGGCTGAAACACATATATTTTGGGATGTCTAAAATATGTGTATGATCCTAAATAACTAGTATGTTGATTTCAAATGGAGCTGTAAGGAGGATTATAATGTGCTAAAAGAAATTACACGAGTGTTAGGGGAAAGAAAAGTGATGGTAAATCAATTTAAATCAATCAAAATATCATAGCGAGATATTACATGGTGCAAGTAATATCATGGGATATTGAATCTAACTTAGAATGGAAAGTTATATAAATTTAGTTAGAGAATTGGGATGAGTTTAATTTAAGTTTCGAAAAAAAAAAACTTTTTTTGAGTAGTGTATTATATAATGTCCCGCTTCGCATGGTGCATTATAATGTTTGGTTGGTTTGAGAAAGCCTTGTTGGATTTGGAATTGTGCAAAATGGTCACGTAGAAGGCTATGTGATCGTGGCAGAAGTCATCCTGATAATTTGAGTAGTTTGAGCCCTTTGAATATCCTTTAGCTTCACACTTAATAAAAAGGATTGTATGTTTTATTTGGTTGTTGCATTACTAAATGATACGTAGCATGAACCTAGAAAGATAATGAAATATTATGATCAGTAAATTATTGTGAATCAATTGATGAATTGTGTATTGCTGTAACAATATTGAATAGGTGAAACAAAGTCTCAAATACTTAGGCAGTGAGTATATCGAGCCGCAGCTCGAAGAATGTATGGTGACACTGATGACAAGACCAAATTATTAGATAGTGAGTGTATCAAGTTATGACTCGAGAGATATATATGGTATCAGAGAGGTGGAAAGGGTGAGTAATCATATTCTATTAACCAGAGCAGTTGTAGAATGTTGATTTTACTAAGACTCTGGATCGAAAAGATGGTATTATGAGCTACAGCTCAAGGCAATTGTGGCAAGGCAAATGATAACTATGGTATATTTTCTTTAATTAATTTATATTATCATGCATTATATATTTTTCAGCTAAGTTGCATATACTTGCATGGTTATGGATAACTTATGCACAAGGTTTAGTTCTTCGAACGGTACTCTAAAGCCATGGAACCGATTCAGCCTAGGAGGAATAATAGTGCTGAAGTAGTAGCACGGTGTTGAGGTACTAGCACCGAAACATGGGGGACTTCAGTAAGGCTCATAGCTGTAAAGGATGGTTTCTATTACATATTCTATTTATGTCAAGACACTATAAAGGATGTCGACATTCCATTTATGTCAAGGCAGCTCGTGGCTTGTGACCTTCATATAGACAGGCTGCATGCTAACGAGGTCTTATGCAGGCAAAGTGAATTATTACTTATTTATAGGGAAGGATATCGACTGTTGGTATGAAACACCAAATAGTGAAAAATATAATATTGTGCTAACAATGTCTTATGCAAGCAAAGTAAGTATTACTCAATTACAGGAAAGACTAAACGAACGTGGGTAAGAATCACCAAAGGATAATAATATATGTGTTCTACATTCTGCTAGTTTCAAGTAATAATGCATGCTTTACATTCTTATCATGAACTATTAGTTGATCCTAAGGCAACTAGAAAGACCACTTTTAATAATATTTCTATCACATGATTACTTAGTGTTATCTTCTTATGTGAGTTGGACAAACATCGCTCACTAGTATACGACAATGTACTAACCCACATTTATGAGCATCTTTACAGGTGTTCATGTATCGGGAATCACTTAACCAGGGATGCGATATCGATAAATCAGATAGGTATGTAGATGCTCTTCTAACAAGATGTCTTCTGCTATAAATAGCATATGTATGAAAAATTATAACTTGATTGTACCAGTGAGATTGTAAGCCAAGTTGTCGAGTTCACTGTATGCAAGTCGGTGAGATCATTGTAAGCCTAAAAGGCAAGTATTTCAGTTGGTTCTTAATAGCACTTTGTATTTTGTTGTAAGCATTGTAATTACTTTGCAAGTCGTGTAATACGTTGCAAATATGAATAAAGAGACACATTTTATATATCTTATTGTGACTTCAAGTTATCTACTTAGTTTTGTTAGCCCAATGATTATATCACATTTTTGAATATGACTAATCGATTAAGTTTAACATAATGATGTCACTTAATCACTATCATGTTTGTTATTTAAACTTAGCATTGTCCTATTATTCATTAAACTTATCATACATTATACTGCATTGTTCACCTAACATGTACTTGTAGACAAGCAGTAAGCATGATCAAACCAGGACATATGTAATGAAGAATTAATGATGGGCCAAAGACAAGCATATATGAAGATTTCTATGAAACGCCTAATGACCTATCCGCGGACTCGCATTCGAGGGTTCCGATGTTCGGTCAGCGGACAGGGGTCGAGGGGGTAGCGCCCCCTAGGGAGTTCGGGGGTGAAGTCCCAAAATGTATTCAGATTTCCAGATCTGTTTATCGTTGGACAACCGTCGTCAAGAAAAAGGCAGCATCAAAGTGCTCTTAGTTTTTATATTTTGTTCTGTATTTATCTTTCTTTTATAGGACAAAATATGCATTGGGTCGTGTTGGCACTAGGAATACCTCAGCCTAAACCAGATTTTTTGTCTATAAAAAGAAACCTGACCTAAACCCAAAACTATTTTGGTAAGAACTATGTGGGAACTCTGCCCGAACTCTGCCAGATTCAAACCCCAAGCCAATTGAACCAAAATATAATCCAAACTATTCTGTAATTGAGGTAACCAAACTCGGTACGAGTTCTCCCCGAACTCGATTTCCCTAAACTACCTCCTAGTCAGAATGAAATACCTATTCTCTTGGCTCCAACTGTTCAAAATTTAAATGTTAAGGCATCTGAGTTCTGCCTAAACTCTGCCTTAGAAAATGCTATAAATAGGCATTGAATTCTCCATTGTTATTCACCAATTCATTCTATCTTCACTTGCATATCTAGCTGAGCTATAAACCTTCTCCATTCCCAATATCAACTCCCAGCCTTCTAGTACCAATGCGGTTCCAATTTTAGAAGTTTAATCGAGTTGTAAAGCTTGAATTTCAAAGTGTTCTCTGCACTTGTTATTGTGAAGTTGCGAGTCCTTTGTATTAAAGCACGTGATTGAAGTCGTCATGTCCTTTGGTTAAAAGCACGAGGTTGTACGAAGTTGATGTACCCTTCGAATGAAAGCACGTGGTGTAACTGCTATTTCTATAGTGGATTCAATATCGGGTTGAGTACTCGAGACTGGACTAGTCCTCTCAGAGGAAAACTAGTATAAACCTCGATGTTTGCGTTTACTCTTCTGAACTCATTTACTTTATGCATTTACCTATATATTGCCTGCTTTATATTTGTTTGATTACTGCCATAATTTATTTTAAGTACCGATTTTTATTCCGCTGCACACACGTACTCTATTCAACCCCCCCCCCCCCCTCTAGAGGTGCTCAACGGTCCTACAAGTTTCGTTGCAATGTCGATATTTTCTGAGAAAATATCATTATTGTGATGGTTTGCCTTGTACAAGTGCAATCCGTTCTTGTACGACTCACGCCCAGTGACTAGTTTTTAATTCTTCGAGATCGAGACGTGACAACGCCAACAGTTTATCCCCGTTTTTGGTATGCATATAAGTTATAAATTTCGTCATGAGAGTTCCAAGCTAAAATATATGGTCGATATTCCTAATTATTTAGAGAGAATAATAATTTGAAAAATAAATAATATACACTCAGCTTCTACAAAGAGATTCTTCCTATATTTAGTAAGTAAATGATAGAAATATAACTTTGATTCAATGTAGAAGAAAAAATATCTTCTAGACTTAATCTAGAACATTTACTATATCAATCTAAAATTTTGACTAAACTTTTGATTAAAATCTTCTAAATGAAACTTAGAGATCCTTGAAAACATTTCCAAACTAATTACAAATATACCAAAATTAACGTTGACTCAATATTCTAAATTACCATGATTCTAGTTAATCATGATCGGAATTTATAAAAGCCTACTTAATATGTTCTTCTACAAGATTGGATAAGACTAAAAAACTTAACGTTCGATCTTATTGTATACTTATATTTAGGTAGTTTGGCTTCTTCGAGTCCTATGATTCTTATGAACCAAACATCACCTTAGGACCTGTTTGGTAAATCATAAGTGTGAGAAAATTTAGATTTGCACTTTCAATGTTAGAATTCATATAGGTATCCAACCACTTTATTATCCCCCTAGTAAAAAAGTATACTATAATAATAGTAAATTATGATTATTTTACATAATAATTTAATAATTTAAAATATTAATTTAACAATTTTAAGTAATTTATTTAATAATTTAAGATAATAACTAACTATTATAATTAATTTATTAGTCTAAATTAAATAATTAATTTAATAAATTAAGATAACAATTAACTATCCTAATTATATAATAATTTTCTATCCTAATTATCTCAAAATGTCCAAACATATTACTTAATTTTTTAATTAATTACTAAATTATATAATATTACTTAATCTTTTAATATTAACTATCCGAATTATATGATATTACTTAACTTTTTAGTAAATTTTATGTAATATTATATAAGTATTAAAGTGATTTATTTAATTTGTTATTAGTTTTTTAATTAATTGATTAAAAAAGGGATTCTAGCCACATCCATCGGCCAAATCTGAATGTGGCAGACGGCTACAACCGCCCACAATTTTTACTGACAGTATTTTCAATGGGTCACTTCAACCAATTTTCTCCTCCCGCACCCACTCTTTACCAAACATAGGATTTGCACTTTTACCCCCCAATTCAATGTGAAGTGAAAATTCAACACCCACTTCACAGTTATCAAACAAATTCTTAAAGTTTTTGAATCAACTCCAATATCATGTTTCATTGATTAATTTATATTGTCACACCTGGTTCCCTTGGTCCAACTCCAAACTAGTGTACCATATTTATGACTCTGATTGTGATCGGATCAACAGCCTCAAAGTGGTCTAGAGGGTCTATGGCTTGAATACTAAGCCATTTGTGTCTTGCATACAGTTGAGCCTTTACTTCACAAGTTATTTAAGATGTAATATAAATTCTTGTAAAGTAGTTTCATGTTAACTTCTTCTCAGGAGTAATTCTTGTAAAGCAGTTTGATATCAACTATCCTCCAGGAGTTGGATTGCGGCCCTACTTTCATCTCTAGTTGTTGTCACAGTAATCTAGATAAGGATATTGATGGTGGTGGTACATTGGGTCCCATGGGCGCCAATGGTGGCGGCTCCTACCCGCACCATAGATTTTTGGTCTCTAACTGCATGTGAAGAGTTGTCTCCAGGTTCATTAGAATGTCTCTTATCGTTTTCTTTGCAGACTGCAATGTGAGTCCGTTCATTAGAAGAATAGGGATTCTGAGTGGGGCCATGAAGATCTTTTGCTTATGCTCAGATTTTTATTGCTTGATATTCAAGTTTACACCCAAAAAAAAAAAAAATCAATTATGTAATATTAACTCAATTGAACAACTAGAGACCAAAATTTACACAATGAATCCATGTATTTCTATATTACACCAAAAAACTGAATATTCACATCATGGACAAGCTACAGTTTAACTTGTTAATGGTTGTGAACTACTCGAGCAACACCCCCTCGCACAAATCCAACCATCCTCCTCCGAACAGCAATGCCACCAATCCGGTAGCGGCAGACCAGTTGCAAGAAGTTGGATCCGGTCGACCGGACGAGCACCATTGTGCTACGCCACTTCCCGCACGCTAATCCAATTCTCGTCCGAGGACGAACCACGCCACCAATCCGGCTGCTTCCCCGTTGCCAGAATCCTGATTCGATCTGCCGGAGAACTAGTACCCGCCTCCGATGACCCTGACGAGGAGAAACAGAGAGACGTCTCGCTCGGTGAGGAATGCAGTACGCTCTTCGGCGACCGCAGCCATTCTTCTAAGCAGCAACGATCATCATCCTTCAACTCTGGCTCCAGCTCTGGCTCCGGCTCCGGCTCCGGCTCCGGCTCCGCAAGGAACGGGTGATTAAGAAGCATGTCAGCAGTCCATCTCTTCTCAGGGTCCCTGACCAAACACCTTCTCAAGAAGTCCTTTCCCGGCTCCGAAATCTTGGTCGGGATCTCGACATCTTCGTCCCCGAACCCGATCCTCATCAACAATGCCCATACGTCGTCGCTGTAGCCTAGTCGTCCTTGCCATGGAGGCCTTCCCGAGACCATCTCGGCCAGCGCGCAGCCGACCGCCCATATGTCCATAGGCGCCTCGTACTCTCTTCTCGCCACCGATTCTGGAGACATGTACATCGGAGTCCCGCTGATAGAACACACGTCCTCCTCGTCCTCCTTGCCCTTGGCCTTTCTTGCGAGTCCGAAGTCGGCAATCTTGACGTCACCGTCATCGCAGAGCAGAATATTTCGTAGCTTGACGTCGCAGTGGACGTAGCCTCTCGCATGCACGAACTGCAGCGCTTTGAGCACCGACCTCGTGTAGCGTCTCGCCGTGGGCTCGGGGAAGAAGGATCCGCTGGAGTGGCGGAGGCTGTCGTGGAGGGAGCCGCGGGGGAAGAACTCGAGGAAGAGGTTGTAGAACCTTCCGTCGACGTCGTGGCCGAAGCAGTTGATGATGCGGGGACACTGTTTCAGGTCGTCCAGTATCGACTCCTCGCGCCACAGTGAGTGGGAGGTCGATACGGGCGCAGATTTTGCGGCGAAGACGCGGTCGGTGCCGTCGTTGGCGACAGCAAGGCTGACGGTGGCTGAGGAGCCTCGGCCGATGGTGGGCCCACGGAGCCACGCCATTTGTGATTGAGTAGTAGTAGTTGTCTCCATAGCAAAATTCTCGAGATAATGATTAGTATTTATACGGCAAGGAGAGACGCGGGAAGGAAGTCGGGGTCGTTTCCGTATGGGGGCGTCCGTTCGTAATTAGCAGAGGTGGGACCCACAGAAAATTCTTTGGGGGCGGACGGTCCTAAATTGGAGGAGTTGGATTGTGATCGTGATTTTGATTGGGATTTGATTTTGACTTCCTCTGTAAATATTTTACTTGCGGTGGGTTATTTTTTTTTTTTAAACTTTTCTCAGTACTAGGGATTTCATTCTTGGTGTTCAAGTTTGTAATCAATTATGATATAATTAGATTGAGAAGGAGATTCTTTGGAATAAATAAGGAAGCATTGATATTTTTGGTAACTTTATTATTGATCTTATTGTTTAAATGTGGATAGTATTTAAAAAGGTTTTCACTTTATTCATACTATTTGCATAAGAATCCATGTTTATCAACAACTAAATTGTCAGATACTTGATAAGTTGTTTGTTAGTTACATCGTATATATTTATATTATTATTTTTCTGTATCAATTTTATGCAGTGACTTCCCTACTTTCCATTCTCTAAATATTTTAATTTTTCTTATCTATAGGACTTAACTTAGGTTTTGGATATCTAAGGAAATAAGGTTTTACTTGAAAAAGGTAGATGGTAAGAAGTTAATGTGGTGGATGTCGGAATTATTCAATAATATGGGCCACACATGTAAAATTAATTGTGTTGGGCTATCTAAATAATTAAGCCAAATTAAAGTGGTCTATTTGAAAAATTGGCTTAAGGGTATAATTGTCATGGAATGGCCACCAAAAGAGATGTTTTCTTTTTTTTTTCTCTTCTGCATCCCCATCAACAAAAAGAGATGGACAAAGGATTCGGATTCTTCTTTGTCATTAAGCGTCGAAGCAAGTCGGAAGATCGAACCCCATAAAAGGACGACCGCTTCAAGATCCATCAAGCCTAGTAATGGATTCAGGCATGCTTCCGCAATTTAATTTATGTTCTTCATCTCATGAATCGATAGGGTACAATAAATTTCTAACAAGTGGTATCAGAGCCTCCCATGTTTGATTCATGATTTGAAGTTTCAGATTTAATTTTTCTATTATTCAAGAACCCTCGATCGTCCGATCTAATTTACTTTAGGGTTTCGAGTATTGTTCGATTCAATTTTTCTATTATTTAGAAACTCCAGACCCTTCTCTAATTTAATTTAGGATTCAGAATAAAGTAAGGGGGCATTATGGCAAGTTCGGGTTTGCTGATGCTTCTTATTGTTGTGTCATTTGCTGGGGACATCAACCAGGAGGACGACAGGGCCTCTCCGGGTGTTCCAACTATTTACTTTTGTTATCGGATCTTTTTGATGTTTCCCCACCTTGGTCATATTTATTTTTCGTAATTGGCTAGGGGTTTGATGTGTTCATCTAATATTTAATGTCAAATTCTAGTTTGGTTGCTGACCCATTGATTGTTGATAGTTCAATTAAAATTAATTATGTTTATTTTGATACTTTGTTATATGGGTATCCTTTTTAATTCTTTTCCATGTTCTTTTGTACAATGGAATTTGGTCATCTTGTTCCATTTATGGCTGTACTCGGAATTTTTTTGTAAAATTTTGGTTCTTGACAATATAGAAGATGTGCATGAAAAGCTTCTGATGACAATTAGTAAACTTTTCAGTATATATATATATATATATATATATATATATATATATATATATATATATATTTGTGTTTGTGAAAATTTTATAAGCAAATTGCATATATAGTTGCACCGCATGTGTGATGATCTTGTAATTCATGCTTAAATTTAAAATATGTGGACATAAGATAATGACTGTAGAAAATTTTGATTTAAATTTAAATATGCATGTACATAAAGTTTTGGACATGATTCAGTTTTGTAAAATTTAGTCAACATTCAAATTTTTGGTGCCTTTTGTGACTAGCAATAGTTGTCTAATATTCTAAATAGACTCATTGAAACAAGATGTCGCCAAAGTGACCTCTCTTGCGTAGATGGTCTATGAGGGATGTCGATGTTTGTGTGTGTACATTCATGCGGGTATTAACCGGCCCAAAGGAAGGATAATATTTGGCCGAATTGTACACATACTTGTGATGATAAATGTGTGACAATTATAAGGTTTACATATGAATAATAACTCGATCCAAAGATAGGTTTATTATTTGACTTATTGTCAATATTTGATCATTACACCAAGATTACCACTTGCAGTTAATATTACTGTCCAAAGACTTGATATTAATGATGTACTAGGTATCTTGAGATGTGGTTAACCATTATTTGAATTTGTTGGACTATATTTTATTTTTTGGTTATTAATTAGAGCATGTTTTGTTGTTGTTTTTTTTTGTTCTCTTTACAGTTAATGTTGCTATAATATCTGTCAATACGAATTCAATTTTCATGCTTAATGGGATAAATTTTAAGGGTAAAAAGAAAAAAATATACAGAAGCTGCTGAGAGTCCAGCTCAAAAAAAACAACAATATAAAATTAAGGGTTGTTCTTTTGTGATAAGACATGACACATGAGGAAGAAATGTACAAAGTACCACGTATGGCATATAAAAAAAGTATATTTCTAAATTTGGTCTCTTCTGAGGTTAATTTAGCTTTAGTACCAAAAAACTCATGGTAGTTAGATTCTGGTGGGACTACCCACATTAGTGTTCTAGGCAAGGTTGCCTGAGTTACCGAAAGTCAATTGATGGTGAAAGATACATCTATGTGGGTGATGGCAATTCGGTACAAATAGAAGCAATAGTACATTTTAGGTTATTATTCAAAACCGATTATTATTTGGATTTGATAGACACTTTTATTACACCGTTTTTTAGACGAAATTCAGTTTTGGTTTTATTATTGGACAAATCTGGTTATCATTGTTCATTTGGAAACAATAGGTTTAGTCTATCTTCAAATTCAAATATTATTCAGTTGAAACTATTGCATCTTATAATGAAACCTTGCAAGTGAAGTCATGTGGTACTAAACGCAAAATTAACAATATTTTTTTAGCCTCATTATGACATAAGCATTAGGTCACTTCTCTAGAAATAGAGTTGAACGATTTGTGTCTGATGAGATTTGGATTCCATTGACTTTATAGATTTTAATATTTTTATTGAATGTGTAATAGGAAGACAGACCAAAGTTAAATTATACGCAGCAACTTTATTGGTTATGCTACAGATCAAGGGATTGATAATTATACAATCCCACACTAAAAAAAATTTGAGACGAAAAATATAATATTTTTGAGGATGTTGAGTTTAGGGGAGAAATAAAGTCAGGATCATTGTCTTTGAGAAGGAATCAATTACGATTCCTACTATCACTTTTGACGATGTGCAGGATTCTATAACTGTCATGATCAAGAAGTAAATTCGGAGCCTCAATAAGACAATGTCGAATTACCTCTGTAAGTCGTTGTTATACCTTAATAACGACAATGTAGCGGCACCCCATTCAAGATAAGGTAATTATTCCTAAGGAACAAACTCAACAGCCTCAAGAACCGATAATATTAAGATGGTCCACCAGAGAAAGATGAAATATAATTTCGGATGATATTGTCATATTTCTCTAGGAACGTGAGGAAGTCTATGGATACTGGAAGATGATCTATCAACTTCCGTCAGGCCATGGAAAGTTACAGTTCTCAAAGTGGATTGATACAATAAATAAGGAGTATAAGTCCATGCAAGACAATAAAGTTTAAGAACTTGTCCCTTTACCAAAAGGTATGAAGTCCATTGGTTGCAAATGGACATTTAGAACCAAGAAGAATTCGAAGGGTCATGTGGAGAGGTATAAAGTACGTCTTGTAGCTAGTGACTTTACTCAAAATTTTGGAATTGATTTTAAAGAGTTTTTCTCTTTGGTATCTTTGAAAAACTCCTTTAAAACAATCATAGCACATGTTGCACATTTTGATCTTGAATTACATTAAATGGATGTCAAAACGACATTTCTCAATAGTAACATTGATGAAATAGTTTATATGGTGCAACCAGAAACTTTGTGTCGAAAGACCCAAAGAATATGATTTGCAAATTGACAAAATCTATTTATGAACTCAAGCAAGCTTCTCGTCAAAGGTACTTCAAATGATTATCTCATTTGGTTTTGAGATGAACACTGCTGAAGATTGTGTGTATCACAAGTTCAGTGGGAGTAGGAATAATTTTCTGGTTTTGTATATTGATTAAAGTATTCAATGCAAACCAGGTGACACATCTCATTAAAGGAGACAAATTCGGTCTCAATCAAGTGTCCTAAGGTTAGCCTTAAAATTAAGAAAATACAATATATTTTTCCTTCATGATCAGTTGTAGGGAGTCTAATGTATGCTCAAGTATGTACGCATAAGGATATTGCGTACATATTAAGATGCTAGGCATATATTTAAGCAAATATGGATGGATCATTGGGTAGCAGCCAAACTACTTAAGTAATTAATAGAGAATAAAAAATTATATGCTCTTTGTAGGAGATAGGATAATTCTGGAGATCATAAGGTATTCCGACTCTGATTTTGTTGGATGCCAACACAGCAGGAGATCCACATCAGGTTATGCTGACTAATGGAGATATATTTTGGATGAGTGTCAAACATGCACTCATAATTTCTTCCACCATAGCAGCAAGGTTTATAACATGCTGTGGGGCATCTATTCAGGGAATATGGTTGCGAAATTTTGTCACAAGGCAGCACCTACAGTACGGTGTTGAAAGACTACATAAATTATGGTATGACAATAAATCAACAGTATTGAATTCTAATAACAACAAGAACTTGTATAAGTCAAAGGATGTTGACATAAAATTTCTAGTTGTGAAGGAAAGAATTTAGAATGATAAAAGTGTCCATATAGCACATTAGGACAAACTCTATTGTTAGCGGATCCGCTCACAAAAGTATTATTACCCAGGGTCTTTCATGGGCATACTGCTCATATGGGTGTTATCTTAATTAAGAATATGGCAATACAGTGGGAGTTTGTATTTTATGTATTTGGGTGTTATTTGGTTTTGGACACATTTATGTATTAAAGTATTTTGGATATTTATCTGGTCAGATATATGAAAAATTCAGTTCATTCTGTTTTCATTATGTTAAAGTATTTGATCTTACTAAAGTTAAGGAGGATCAGTTGGAAATAGACATGTATTGATCACATTGCGTGTAATTTTCATGCTACGGATCCATGATTGATCTATGTTATTTAGCTATATTGGTATATGTGACCATTGATGGTTTAGTTACGCTATATGTGACGAATGCCGCTTTGATCCTATGTTGATATGGTTAATGGACGAGATTGTCCGGATATACCCTAAGGATTAAGATAGTCATTTATGAGCTCACTAAGGTTAACACAATTATAAGGTTACATATGTGGCCCAGTGGGAGATTGTTGGAATTATTCAATAATATGGGCCATACATGTAAAATTAATTGTATTGTGCTATCTAAATAATTAAGCCAAATTAAAGTGGACTATTTGCAAAATTAGCTTAAGGGTATAATTGTCATGGAATTAATGTGTAGATACCGGAGATAAATCTAATTTGATGAGGGGCCAAATTAGAAATATTAAAACATATAAATATATGTATTCATTAGGGTTATAATCCCCAACTTATAGGGCCACGAAAAGATAGGTTTTCTCTTTTTCACTTCTGCATCCCTATTAACAGAAAGAGAGGTTTTCTTTTTTTCTCTTCTGCATCCCCATCACTACTAAAATATGATCTATTAGCGACGTAAGTTAGCGACGGCGTTAAATTACGTCGCTATATATAGAATTCAGCGACTCCGTTATATAAACATCGTAAAACGTCGCTATTCAGCGACGTTCAGCGACAGATATAAAATTACGTCGCTGAAGGGCGACGTTACGTCGCTGGATTATTAAAATATGTCGCCAGTTTACGACGTTTAGTGACGTCCTCATGTGACGTCGCTAATATTTTTACTTAGGGCACAGCGTTTCGTTTTTCCCACTCACTCAAAATTTCCAATTTTTCCTTCCCCCCCTCCGGCGATTCCTTCGGCGACCGCTTCCCCCCCCCCGGCGACTCCCTCCTCCCCCCGGCGACTCCCTCCCTCTCCGGCGACCCGTACCCCCCCGTCGACCTCCTCCTCCTCGAGCTCAGGTAAACCCTAACCTCCTCCTCCTACTCCTCCTCCTCCTCCTCCTCCTCTCCCACGGACACACACACACACGGACACACACGCACACACACACAGAGACACACACACACACACACACACACACACACACACACACACGGACACACACGCACACACACACAGAGACACACACACACACACGGACACACGGACACACACACACAGATGGACACACACACACACACACTGGACACACTGTGTCATGTTGTGGTGGACACGAGACACTATGTTGGACACGTACACATAGCCTAGATCCTTTACCAACCATTTATTTTCCATTTTAACATGTTTAATTAGGTGTACTCACATGTGAATTTTGCACAAGGCGAAGCTACTGTGTATATTGTATTGATGTAATAAGCTTTGGTACTTCAATTCTGGTTGAAACTCCACCTGTTATTAGCTTTCTTCATCAATGCTACTTGACTTGTTTGAAAGACAAGTGAGGGACATTTTTGCTCTTAAATCCTCTTATTGATTTATATGGAATAAAGAACTGCCTCAATTCTTACAGCCAAGGATATTTACTGCTTATGTAACATCTTTAGTAGCACTCTCTCTTCTTGTGATGACAAACATTATGCATTTTCTTGCTTTGTTTATTGTGTTGGTTTTGAATTATTAATTCTACACATGGACTAAAATATGGGCATGTTGATATTTGAGTTGATTCTGGACTGAAATCTGGGCATGTTGGACCCTCAATATGGTGGCGTAATATTCTAGATCATAATATGATATATCATATACCGTAATGTGATATACGTTTACTACTTTGTATGTTTTCCTAAAATTGCTATCTTCAGCTCTAGACCTGTTTCAGTTTTGATGCTCAATGGGTTCTTTTTTCCTCTTGAACTCTCAATATAGTTTCAAGGAGTCAACATTTCAATATACAATATGTCGGCCGATACTTTAAAATTATATGAAATAGTAGTCACCCCCAAGGTTGACTATTTTTACTGAAAGTCAAAGTAGAGTAAACATCTGACCTAGATTGGACTAAGAGTTGACAAAGTCAACTATAGGTCAACCCTTGACCTAGTTTGACCTTGTTTGACTTTGTTTAACTTAGCTTGACCTTGTTTGACTTTGTTGTCTTCAGGTTTGTTAAATAACACCCAGATACTAGTTTTAGTTGTTTAAATGACACCCAGATACTAGTTTTAGTTTCAGTTTGCTTTGGTAACTCACTATTGCTCATTACTTGGTACTAGTTTTAGTTGATTGTGTTTTTTTAAGTCTAAACAAATGACACCCAGATATTACTTGTGTGTATGAGATAGCTTGAGTTGACTCTGGTCATTATTGGTACTTGAATTATAGGTTAGGCTTGTATAGCCTTGAATGGTGTGTGCTAGCTAGTATTGGGATACCAATAACGATAAGGTAAAGGGTACCTTGGTAGGTCATGACTAGAAATAGGATATTTGACTTAGATTTGATCTTGGTGGGAGACTTTTTATCATCTTCCATTTTTATTTGACTCTATTGGATGTTTGTGAGGATGTGTGTCTTTGATATTTACTTTGCACTGCCTCCTATTTTTATTGTGATATTTACTGTGATATCTGCGACGGGATGACAAATATACCTACGCTGGGTTATAAGCGATGATCTGATATACAAAGGAGATGCTGCCAAAATTTTAAAAAAATATATTGTGTATTTTTGTTATGATGTGTGTCTGTGTTTACAGTGAATGTGAAATACAGTGTTCGGAACCATCGACAGTTTCGATTACTGTTGTATGTTTTATCTTGGATAGAAATAGCAACAGTTCAGGGTGCACTTCTGAGAGCTTCATTTTCACGTCCTTCACTTTCTCGGACGTCGTAAAGGTTCCCGAGAAGGTGAAGGACGTGAAGAGGAAGCTCTGAGAAGTGCACCCTGAACTGTTGCTCTTTCTATCAAAGATAAAACATACAACAGTAAGCGAAACTGTCGATGATTCGAACACTGCACTTCACACACACTGTAAACACAGACACACAGCATAACAAAAATATCAATTATATTTTTTTTAAATTTTTTTTTATATTAGCGACGTATAGCGACGTTCTGCGACGTACTACGACGTCACACAAACGTCGCTATACGTCGCTAACTAGCGACGTTACGTCGCTCGACGTCGCTAATATATGTCGCTACGATACCCACGTGGCCACGTGGATGCCATGCCTCGTCATCATTTACAAACTTTTGAAGCGTCACTAGTGGTCGCTTTACGTCGCAATGTTGGCGACGTACTTATACGTCGCTTTCTGTCGCTCATTTGGCGACGTCTAGCGACAATGGACGCCGCGTCGCAAATAGCGACGTTCGGCGACGAAATTACCATCTGCGACTTGCCTATAAGCGACGTAGGTTTTTCGTCGCTAAATACGTCGCAAATTAGTGTTAGCGACGTACTGCGACGTATTTAGCGACGTCTCCTGACGTCGCTAATCTGGGTTATTTTAGTAGTGCATCAACAGAAAGAGAGGGACAAAGGATCCGGATTCTTCTTTGTCATTAAGGATCGTAGCAAGTTGGAAGATCGAACCCCATAAAAGGACGACCGCTTCAAGATCCATCAAGCCTAGCAATGGATTCAGGTACGCTTCCGCAATTTAATTTATGTTCTTCATCTCATGAATCGACATGGTACAATAAATTTCTACAAGTAGAAACAAAATGACATAGTCGTAATAAAACTTAGAAACAAAGAGGGTTTAAAGTGGATTTTGTTTTTCAAATTAACTAAATAAAAAAATACAATCATAATTTTTTTTAGAGGAACGAGAATTCATTCATTAGATAAATGTATGTTGATCATATCACGAGTGACATGATACATACAGGTGTATCATAATACAGTTGAGTTGAATAAGTAAAGGAAGATATCAATGTTTCTGAGGCTAACATATGTGCTACTCTGTTGCCTTGTCTTGGTATATAAGCAAAAGAAATTTCATTCCCAGAGGCAAGAGCTGCGCGCCTTCCTCAATAGCATGTCGAACCTGCCATAGTGTATCATTATTCTGGTTGTTAATTGCATCAATAAGCACTTTGCAGTCCCCTTCAAAAATGGTGTTCTTGAGACCTAGTACTCGAGTGAGTTCAAAAGCTAGGCGTAAGCCTAAACCTTCATATTCAAGCGGAGTTCCTCCCTCTTGTAATTTTGAGATAGCAGCTTTGAAATGACCCTCACTATCACGAATCACAGCAGCACCCACCATCTTGTCTTCGCGATAGGCACCATCGAAGTTGATCTTCCAGAAATTTGTTGGTCGTGGATACCAAAGAATACTCCGTTGAGATGGTGTATGAACTGTATCAGTCTAGATTTGAGGAGAAGTAATTCCTTCATAGCCATCCTTCATGGATTTGGCTACTTCCAGGATTTTGTTGATACATATTGGTTATCTTGGAATAACAGTCTGTTGCTCGCCTTCCACATCAACCATAGTATATAAAAAATAGTCGAAGTAAAGTCTTGATCTCCATACTTCAAAATGCTTTGGATAAAATCTTTGACGTTAGTACTTGTCAGTAGATGATGCTCCACTCCTTGTACATTTTGCCAAATAATACATGAAATAGGACAATGAAGTCAAAGGTGATTGATATTTTCTGAATGTACCTTATATAGTACACATATTGGATTGATGTTTTGTAATCTCCTTTTGATGTTCTCTCCCATTGGAATGATATCAGATAATACCCTTCTTATGAAGAATATTACTCTTGGGCAAATGTGTTGTAATCTTCATAGAAGTTTCCATTCCTTGAAATCAGCATTCTCCTCAGTGTCTCTTCTTGATATGCTGGCTTCGTGTGCAACTCTGTAAGCGGATTTAGCATAGAACATTCCATTACTCCTGTGGAGCCATATGAGCTTGTCCAAACAAGTAGACTGGTACAGAGGCAGTTGGATGATGGATCTCGCTTCATGGTTAGAAAATAGTTGATAAATTAGATTTGTGTTCCAGGTGAATGATGCTTGATCAATAATATCACAGATATATTGGACTTCAAGATCGGAATCCTGGTATCCTGATACTCTGAAACCAGGTATAGATGGCACCCACGGGTCCCTCCATATGTTGATCAAGGAACCATTACCAACTGACCAACACACTCCAATGCTAATAAGACTTCTGACATTTAACATGCTGGCTCATACACTTGAAGATGAAGATGGTTTTCTAGTAGTCAAAAAATCTCCTTGCCTAAGATATTTCCCCCTTAAAATTTTAGCCCATGCTGAGTCAGGTGTTGTCAAATATCTCCAAGCCAACTTCATTAACAGTGCTAAATTGGAGATATGGGGATCTCTAATACCAAGACCACCTTGCGCTTTAGTGCTAGTAAATAACGACCAAGGTTTGAAATGAATTTTTCGATCACTAGCAGCCCCTCCCTACCAGAACATTCGTTGATATTGAGATAACTTGTTGGTTACTTTTTTTGGCAAGAGATAAGTGGACATGTAATAAGTAGGAAGATAAGAAAGTGTTGATTTGATCAATATCGTACGACCAGCATGAGACATACACTTCCCTTTCCACCCCCATGAGTTTTTTTGAGCTAGATTCAATGAGTGTAGAATGTATTGCAATACGGTTCTTAGGAAGGAGAAGATGGTGGCCAAGATACCTATCTTCTGATCCCATAATATCCACTCTTAGGATGTCGAGGAATATTTGGCGCATGAATATGTCTAGTTTTTGGGAAAAGAAGATAGATGACTTATTATAATGACCAGACTAAAGTTCAAAGGAAGATTGTATGGATTGAATTACCAAAATGTTTTGGATTGTGCAAATCCCAAATAGAATCCTATCATCTGCAAACAAAAGATGGGCATAGGATTTAGAGGTACGATTCAATGTAATTCTAGAGTATAACCCACTCCTCTTGTTGATGGAGATATAGATGGACAAAATTTCCCCACACATGATAAATAAATAGGGGGATAGAGGGCAACCCTGCCTGATACCTCGGTTAGGTGAGAAGGATTGAGATGGAACTCCATTTATAAGGATGGCAAAGGAAACTGTAGTAATGCATTGCATTAAGAGATCATGGGTTCTTCCACTCAAACCTAAGCCATTGAGAATTTGACTGATTATATACCAACTCAACCTATCATATGCTTTAGACATATCGACTTTAAAAGCAAAACCACTCCTATGAGAGTTGAATTTTGTAATAGAATGCATGATTTCTTGTGCAATGATTAAGTTATCACAAATTTGTCTACCCGAAACAAATGCGTTCTAGAAAGGAGTGACGACTTTGTTGAGTCGATGCGGTTGATTCGATTGGCTAAGATTTTAGCAATGATTTTATACAAAACATTGCATAAGGAGATTGGCCGAAAATTAGATGGAGTAGTGGGGTTATTGATCTTGGGGATGAGAGTAATATAGGTGTGGTTAAGGTTAGTTGGCATAGAACAAGTTTTGAAGAAATCTTGAATCTGAGCGATTACCTCTGTACCAATGGTGTCCCAACACTTTTGATAGAAAAAAATAGGAAAGTCGTCAGGTCATGGGGCCTTGCAAGGACTCATGCCATCGATAGTAGCTTTAATCTCCTATAGGGTGGGTATATTTGCACGTCGATCTTATTGAGCTCTGAGATGACAATATCAGGGACAGGCAGTGTGGTTGTTGCTTGAAACAGGTTGCAGAAATGATGAACCATAGTGTTGGCTATATCCTCATGGTCATAGGCCAGTTCTCCATTTACTTTAGTAATGTTATTGCCGGGAACGTCGGGGCACGCTTTTCGATGGAAAATACAAAAACTGAAACAGTTGTAAAGACAATATTTCAAATGCAATTCCTTAAAGAAGGTTTTGCAACAGAGATCCAGAAGGATTCTGCAAATTACGAGATCTAAAAAGATATCGTAATTCACGAATAATCTAAAGAGATTTTCGTGATCGTAGCAATCTGGCAGTAGTGCCTTCTAAAAAGAAGATACTGACAGAAATGCTAAAGGCAACAGAAGGGTGACAGGCGAGAAGATGGAATTGCTGGGGTGAATTATCACCGTTGCTCAAAGCTTTATTCGCCCTCTGCGAACAGCTTCCAGGAACCAGCAAGGTTGACGGAAAACCTTGGAACACTCCTGCTCTTCTGACTCCTCGGAAGACGGCGAACTCCTCTGGCAATGGCTCTACTCTTCTCTCTCTGTTTCTGAAATAACAGAACCCACGCGCTAGTGTTTGTGTTAAAAAACACGCTCACTACTCTGTTGTGTTAAAGAACACTTAGAGTTTTCTTTTCTCTCTGGAATTCTGATTTTTCCAACACTGAGAGAGAGGAGAGAACCTGCATATATAGCCCACGGGGCGGTTGCCAAGCAGTTGCCTGAACTTCAGGGTAGTGGCTGAACCACTCCTGAATGTGCAGCAACTGCTGCAACCGTTTCCGCTCTAATATGCAGCCAGCCACACGCACACTACGCACTCTACGCACATTGCGTACGCTGCGCACACTGCACACTCTACGTACGCTGCGTACGCTGCGCACTCTGCGCACTCTACGTACGCTGCGTACGCTGCGCGTACTGGCTGCGTACTGGGCTGCGTAACTGGGCCAGCGTAACTGGGCTCGCGTAACGGGCCGCGCAATGTGGTCGCGCAAGTGGCTCGCGCAACGAGCGCAACTTAAGCGCACTATGCGCCTAGCGACGATGCTGACGTGCTAAGTGCAAAGTGCGCCAACAAAATGCCACATTATGCCTCATGAGCCCTTGAGCCCGAGTCCGAGCCCGAGCCCGAGCCCGAGTCCGAGTCGCTAAGCTCCTACGGAGCTTAGCTCCATGGAAATAAATTTCCAAGAGCAAAAAGCTTACAGCTTCTTAATTGTTGATTAAGCCTTTATACTATTAATAATTAATCCCACATGGCACACACCCATGTGCATCTTCATAAAGAGTAAAGACTCATATATATGGAGATACACATTCCTTTCTAGCCGATGTGGGACTAAAAACCAAAAACCAAAGGCTGAAAACCCAACAATCCCCCACATATCTCTATATATGAGTACGAGTGTTCCCCACAGTAACTGTCCATTATGCTTTTAGGATAGATGCCACTTAAGACTTGAATCTTCCCACGTGAGTCAAAAATCAAACTATAATACAAGAATGGACTAAGCCTTGAATTCTGCATCATAGCTGAAATTCTTTCCACTCACATAATGTAGTTACATGTGCTTCTGGCTGCACATTTAAGGCCGTGTGCCAGCCTGGTTTCAGTGTATAATATTGGGTGTCTACAAGTTTACCCTCAAGAGACGGCCTGATATCTCTTTGTCCATACACTATAGGTGAGTTCTTTATTAAAGAGACATGGCATGAAGCGTCCAACGCTTCCTTTGCGGTGCTACGCCGCTATGACATGGCCTTAAGCCGAGGACCTTACCCCGAATCACCGGGAACCTCATCGTAATGTCATACTACCCGTAGCATGAGGTCTAGCCCCTTTGTAGTGCCAAACTACCCAGCATGAAGCCTTACGCTTCTGTGCGGTGTTACGCCGCTACGACATGGCTTGCAAGGCCGAGGCTTTATCCCTAGCCGGGTTTACCTCATTGTGGTGTCGTGCCACCCGTAACATGAGGAATACCTCCTCTTTGTAGTGCTGACTACATCCCTCTTTAATTCAATATACAGCATTAGGCCAACTGCCTATTTGCGGTGCTATGCCGCTGTGACTTGGCTAACATAGCCGAGGCTTTACCTCCTTCGAGAACCTCATGGTGGAGTCACCGCCACACATAGCATGGAGTCACACTCCTTGTAGTGCTGTGCTACCATGCTTCCTGTAAAGCATACCAGACATTCCAAATGCCTGAGAACTCATTAAGGCATTTAAGCCAACCTCCCACAGGACCTGTTTTCCGCAGAAAACAACAGTAGACAACAGTGGTTATAGGTCCGTAACCTCTCCATGCCCAATAGAACATGTACCCACCATTCCTGATATTCTTTCGATTAGTGGTCCTCCCTTGAACCAAAAGCTAGATGCCTAGTAGATAAATCTTTGAACTAATAGCATAAAACTTTATGGTAGGAATACAATAATACAATATCAGAATGCCTTCAAGCCCATTTTACAAGCTGTGTCATCGACCAGCTGGCGCTTGAGGCCCTTGGTGAACGGATCCGCCAGGTTCTCCTGACTCCGAACATCAATTACTGCAATAACACCTCTCTTGATAAGATCGTGTACTGCCCTGTGCTTCAACCGCACAGTCCTCTTCTTCCCGTTGAAGAGGTCATTTGATGCCACCGCCACAGTCGCCTGGTTGTCGCAGTATATCGGTATCGCCGGTATTTGCGCCCCAACCACTGGAAGATCATACATGAGCTCCCGAAGCCATTCTGCTTCCTCGGCTGCGGTATCAAGTGCAAAGAACTCAGATTCCATGGATGACCGCAAGAGCATAGTCTGCTTCTTCGACTTCCACGATATAGCAGCTCCACCCATTGTAAAAATGTATCCACCTGTGGACCTCTCGCTCTCCACCTCTGAGCACCAACTGGCATCACTGAAGCCTTCCACTACCTGCGGATCTCCGCTGTAGTACAGTGCATATGTCTGAGTCTTCTTGAGATATCTCATAACCCGTTCCACAGCTTTCCAGTGTTCAACACCTGGATTGCTCGTAAAACGACTCAGCATTCCCACGGCGAAAGCTATGTCAGGCCTTGTGGCAGTAGTAGCATACATCAAACTCCCGATTACGCTTGCATACTCCAGCTGCCTGACGCTTTCCCCTGAATTAGGCTTCAGCTTCAGATCACACCTGTACGGCGTATCGATCCCTGGAAGATCCCGATACCCATAACGAGTGATCATTTTTTCAATATAATGAGACTGTGACAGCGCTAGTCCAGTGTCTGTCCGGATGATCTTGATCCCTAAGATCACATCAGCTTCCCCCAAGTCCTTCATACTGAACTTGCTTGAGATAAATTTCTTTGTCTCCGTGACACATCTAATATCCGTACCTAGGATAAGCATGTCGTCCACGTACAGACAAACGATCACACCTCTTCCATCAGCGAACTTCGTGTAAACACACTTGTCCGTATCGCTGACCATGTAGCCATTTGACCTTATAACTTTGTCAAATTTCTCATGCCACATCTTGGGAGCCTGTTTAAGACCGTACAAGGATTTTACCAACTTGCAGACTTTGTCTTCAAGACCTCTGATGACAAATCCCTCTGGCTGTTGCATGTAAATCTTTTCGGTCAGCTCGCCATTTAGGAAAGCCGTATTCACATCCATCTGATGTATCACCATCTTATTTATTACTGCGAGAGCAATCAACATTCTGATGGTGGTCATCCGGGCTACTGGAGCATATGTGTCAAAGTAGTCAATCCCCTGCTTCTGAGAAAACCCCTTGGCTACCAACCTAGCCTTGAACTTGTCAATAGTTCCGTCTGCTTTCATCTTCTTCTTGAAGATCCATTTGCATCCGATGGGTTTCGCTCCTTCAGGAAGATCAACCAACACCCAAGTATTATTTGAGGTGATGGAATCAATCTCATTGTCAATCGCCTCCTTCCAGAAAACCGCGTCTCTGGTCTTCATCGCCTCATCATAGGTAAGCGGATCTGCTTCCACATGATAGGTGACAAAGTCACTTCCGAAGTCCTTCGGCCTCCTCACACGCTTAGCTGACGGCTCAGCTTGTTCTGGTTCAACCGTTGTTTCAACAACAACATCTTCTTGGACCACATCTTCATTAAAGACTTCAGTCTCTTGTGCACCCTCATTATTCTCCGGAACATCCGGAAGAACAATATTCTTGTGCCTTGCAAACTTGTCTTCAAAATATTCTGCATCGCGAGATTCAATGATATGATTTGACTCAATATCAAGAAATCTCCGAGCATCACTCTTCTCGGCATACCCCAAGAAGATCGTCTTTGTAGTCCTTGTCCCAAGCTTCTGAATCTTTAGATCTGGAAGCTTGACATATGCCAGACACCCCCACACTCGAATGACATTCAAGTTTGGTCTGACCTTGAACCAGAGTTCATGAGGAGTAATGTCAGAAGTTGCATGAGGCACCCTATTTAGAATAAAAGTGGCCGTCAATGCAGCTTCTCCCCAGTAGCACTTAGGAAGACCAGCAGTCAACAACATTGAATTTATCATTTCTGTCAACGTCCTGTTCTTCCTCTCAGCTACTCCGTTTGATTGAGGAGAGTACGGAGCCGTAGTCTCATTAACAATTCCATGTTCCTTACAGAACGATGCGAATACATGAGACCTGTACTCTCCACCTCGATCACTTCTTATCCTTTTGAGTTGTTGTCCAGTCTGCCGCTCAGCTTCGGCTCTGAACTCCTTGAACTTCTCGAATGCTTCGTCTTTAGCCTTCAGCAAGTAGACGAACGCATACTTTGAGAAGTCGTCGATGAAGGTTATGAAATACTTCATCCCGGCCTTTGTAGAGAACTGTTTGAAGTCACAGATATCTGAGTGTACTAACTCCAGAAGATCTGTACTTCGATTAACCCGAGGAAAGGGTTTCCTTGTGATCTTTGTTTGAGCACAAACTTCACATTTCTCTACCTTACCCCCACACTTGGAGATAAGTCCTAGACTAGACATTCTGTTTATTCGTTTACAATGAACATGTCCTAGCCTATTATGCCACAACTCAAGAGTATAAGCAGAAGGAGAGATTTCATTAATTACATTAATTATATTGGACTGATTTACAAGCTGAATCTTGAACATTCCTTCGGTATAAAAAGCTTTCCCGAAATATGTTCCCTTGATAGACATCACCATCTGGCCAGCATTGATGTCCATTCTGAGGCCTGTATTACAGAGTAAACCTCCCGAAATCAGGTTCTTGGCGATAGCAGGTACGTGCTTCACGCCTTGAAGCGTCAGAGACTTGCCAGAAGTCAGCTTCAGAATAACCGTCCCGATCCCTAGAACTTCAGCTTGTGCTTGGTTCGCCATCACAACCGCTTCAGAAGTGGGTGTGTAGGTGGTGAACCACTCCTTACTGGAGCAGACATGGCAGGTGGCTCCAGTATCTACCCACCAGTCTGAATCAGATCCTACAGCATCAACCTGTCCAATCATAGCAATTACATCAGTAATCATTGAGACTTTGCTAGGCTCACCTTGCTCTGATTTCTTGGCCGGTGCTGTACATTCACTTTTGAAATGGCCCAACTGGCCACACTTGAAACAAGGCATCTTTGCCTTAGATTTCTTTGACTTGAAAGAAGTTCCCTTAACATTCAAGTTGTTAGGGTTCTTTTTCTTCTTCTGGAAATCTGCACGCTTTCCCTTTTTCTTTGGTTCCTTGGTCTGAACCAGATTAGCGTTAGCCAATTGCTTGGAAAGCGTGTCAACCTTATGTTGAGCCCTCATCTGGTCTTCAACATAAATTTCCTGCAGGAGATCTTCAAGGGTGATCTCCAGCTTCTTCCTATGCATGTTTGCATAGAACTTACTCCACCCAGCGGGGAGCTTTGAGATAATCCCTCCAACAACAAACTTGTCGGGGAGGGGCATCGCCTCGTCTTCCAACTTCTGTCGCAGCTTCAGAAATTCTTTGACCTGCGACAGCATGGACTTCTCGTCCTCAAAGAGCCATTTGTGATATTTTTCAACCACAAATATTTTGCTCCTGTTCTTGTCTTCTTCGTAGAGTTTTTATAGAGACTCCCATATGTCTCTAGCGATATCCTTCTTAGAATATGATTCTGCTAGGGAATCCTCCATAGCATTCAGGATAAGCAACCTGCAAATGCTATTCTCCCTTCTCCACTTGGCCTGAAGTTTAGTAGCCGCGGAGATTGCGGCAGCAGACCCAGTATCTGGAACAGTAGGTTCCTCTTCAAGCAATACGTGATCCACGTCTCTGAGTTGAAGAGTGAGATAAACCTTCCTCTTCCAGACTTGATAATGCTCTCCATCAAACTTCTCTAACTTACAGAAGTCAGTGTTTAGGAGTGAAGCATTAATATTTTCCATCGTAGCAATAAAGCTTTGAGATTGTTATTGCCGGGAACGCCGGGGCACGCTTTTCGATGGAAAATACAGAAACTGAAACAGTTGTAAAGACAATGTTTCAAATGCAATTCCTTAAAGAAGGTTTTGCAACAGAGATCCAGAAGGATTCTGCAAATTACGAGATCTAAAAAGATATCGTAATTCACGAATAATCTAAAGAGATTTTCGTGATCGTAGCAATCTGGCAGTAGTGCCTTCTAAAAAGAAGATACTGACAGAAATGCTAAAGGCAACAGAAGGGTGACAGGCGAGAAGATGGAATTGCTGGGGTGAATTATCACCGTTGCTCAAAGCTTTATTCGCCCTCTGCGAACAGCTTCCAGGAACCAGCAAGGTTGACGGAAAACCTTGGAACACTCCTGCTCTTCTGACTCCTCGGAAGACGGCGAACTCCTCTGGCAATGGCTCTACTCTTCTCTCTCTGTTTCTGAAATAACAGAACCCACGCGCTAGTGTTTGTGTTAAAAAACACGCTCACTACTATGTTGTGTTAAAGAACACTTAGAGTTTTCTTTTCTCTCTGGAATTCTGATTTTTCCAACACTGAGAGAGAGGAGAGAACCTGCATATATAGCCCACGGGGCGGTTGCCAAGCAGTTGCCTGAACTTCAGGGTAGTGGCTGAACCACTCCTGAATGTGCAGCAACTGCTGCAACCGTTCCCGCTCTAATATGCAGCCAGCCACACGCACACTACGCATACTACGCACATTGCGTACGCTGCGCACTCTACGTACGATGCGTACGCTGCGCACACTGCGCTGCGTAACTGGGCTTGCGTAACGTGGTCGCGCAACGAGCGCAACTTAAGCGCACTATGCGCCTAGCGACGATGCTGACGTGCTAAGTGCAAAGTGCGCCAACAAAACGCCAACAAAACGCCTCATGAGCCCTTGAGTCCGAGTCCGAGCCCGATCCCGAGCCCGAGCCCGAGCCCGAGTCCGAGTCGCTAAGCTCCTACGGAGCTTAGCTCCATGGAAATAAATTTCCAAGAGCAAAAAGCTTACAGCTTCTTAATTGTTGATTAAGCCTTTATACCATTAATAATTAATCCCACATGGCACACACCCATGTGCACTACATGTGTATCTCCATAAAGAGTAAAGACTCATATATATGGAGATACACATTCCTTTCTAGCCGATGTGGGACTAAAAACCAAAAACCAAAGGCTAAAAACCCAACAAGTAAGACAGTAGATATTGTTCTTCCTCCTTCTATTCACAGTAGTAATATGGAAAAAAGATTGTGTTTCTATCCCCATCTTTCAGCCATTATATGCGAGAACATTGTTTCCAATATAATTCCTATTGGTGCAGTAGTTTATTGAGTTTGATTTGAATCAGCTTCTCCTTATGGAGCCTGTCATCAGAAATCGAACAATGATGTAGTTGTAAAAGCTTGTTTTCATAAAGCTTGATATCATCTTTAAGATTACCAATTCTGCTTCTACCCCAGGTCTTCAATTTAGCATCAAGTATGACAGCTTTGAAGTAAGAGCAGCTGTGGGATTTGACTTATGCCATATGTTGGAGAGAACTTGTTAAAAATCCTCCTCCTATAGCCAAGCTTCTTCAAAGCGGTGTGGGTAAGTACCCCTCTTTATACACAGGTTTAATTTCACAATATGGATTATGATCGCTGTTTAAACAGGGAAGGTGCACAACTCCAGCTTTAGAAAATAGAGCTTTCCACTGTGTGTCCACTAAGGCTCGATCAAGCCTTTCAGCAATTTTGAATTTAGCATTTCTATGGTTTGACTAAGTGAAAGCTGGACCTGAATATCCAAGATCCATAGCAGTGACTTCGTTGTACCAGTGTATGAAGCCTTTGTTGTGATGATAGTTGAATCATTTCCCTCCAATTTTCTTATCAGCTGATAGTAGAGAATTGAGGTCACCAATGCAAACCTAAGGCTCCGTTAGGCTTGCAATCATGTGCTCCATATTTTCCCAGAATTGTTCCTTGTCTGCTACATTAGGCGGGCCATAAAGACAGAAGAGATGCCAAGCTACACTGCATGAATTCTGATGGATATATAAGTGTATATAGTTAGGGGATGTGTAAATGACAGTTAGTTGCAAATCAGTCTGCCATAATACAAGTAATCCTCCTGAACGGCCATATGCAGGTACTGCTATGTTGTGATCAAACCCAATAAGCTTAGTCAATGAATCTGATGAGGACGATGAACACTTAGTCTCAGAAAGGAATGTGATTAATGGTTTCATCGCCCGAAGAAATGAATGCAAGGATCAAATTATCGGGTCATTTGGTACGCGGCTGTTCAAGGCCAGCCGCAGCCTGTTCTTCATTCACGCAGCCATGTGCTTTTTTGGTGGGTCGTATAGATTCAGTCTCCAGTTCTTCATTGATGGTGATAGGTAAGCTGCGTTTGATACTTTAGAGGGGTTTAATAGATATCTTGTTGCCAGTAGGTGCAGGCCCTGTTTTAGTTCTCTATATATTCACTCTGTTTTTGGAAGGGAGACAGTAAAATTTTCAGAAGATTAGACAGTTGTTAAGAGGGCAGTGAAAGTGTAAGGAGGAGAAGAGGAATTAGGATTCAATGGTAAGGAGAAGATGAATTAGGATTCAATCATAATTGGCTTTCCAATTATTTGAATGGCAAATAGAATAGAGAGTAGTTACTAATTTGTTGGTGGGTCGCATTAGTTTCTTGACTTACTTTCTGATTATGAAATAAGCAATGAAACAAAAAAAAGTAGTTCTAAACTCCACACTTTCCTAATTTTTCTCTATCTTTATATTTACCAAACAAGCCCTCTAAAGGTAGTACGTTTATTTTGGACTTGAGTATCCTAAATATCTTGATCCTTTAAATAGCTTGGCTTCTTCAAATTTGTCCATATTTGTTAGATCTTTGGCTTTTCATTATGGCTCTCGTGTATTCAAAACTTTCCTTCAAATAGCTTGGCACAATCCGGGAGTGCAGTGCTTTAAGTGTGGCAAGGACAGACACAAGTCCATGGAGTGTCGAGGAAGATGTTTTTAGTATGGTCACATAGGCCATAGAGCTAGTGCCTGTCAAGCTGGGAGGGTGAATCAGAACCCTCCAAGGGACTTTCAGAACTAGAACATAGGGGCAAGTACCATGAGCTTCTCATATCGTGACGTTGAATGCACAGAATCAACGTCCAAGAGTGCAAGAAAGAGTTTATGCTTTGACTCATGAGGAGGCTCTCACCTCTAATACCGTCGTGACAGGTATATTGTTATATAAAAAAAAATTGGTTGATTTGGGTGTAACATATACTTTTATATCTGCTGATTTTGCTGAAAAGAATAGATTGCGTATGATACTGTTAGATATGAATCATAGTATTAATACACCATCATGAGTATATATGCATGCTAGCTTAATATGTTGGGATGGATACAATTGCATCGGAGGAAGAAAATTATCATTGGAGGTCATATATACTCATGATATCATTATGGAATAGACTGACTTGGTGCGTGTCATGCGACGATCGACTGTGTAGAGAAGAGAGTTTTGTTCTGTCTACCTGGAAAAATGAAGTTATCATATTCGTGTGGTTCGGTGCCAAAGACAGCGATGGTGGTATCGACAAAACAACGAGGCGTATGTTGTATTCCGTTGTGAAGGGCACTTAGCGCCTCTTAGACACTAGAAAGGATAGTGCAAACATAGTGTAGACTGAAGTCATAGCAAAATTCCTTGATGCATTTCCAGATGAGATACTTGTAATGCCGCTAGATCAAGAAATAAAATTCATCATTGATACATTTTTGGATACTTTGACCAATGTTAAAAGCACCGTACAGAATGGCACCGACAGAATTGAAGGAACTCAAGGCATAGTTACAAGAGCTATTGGACCAAGGATATATTCGTCCAGTATTTCTCTATGGGAGCTATAGTAATATTTGTGAAGAAGCAGGATGGATCGATGTAGCAGTGCATCGACTACAGAGAATTAAATAAAGCTACACTTCAAAACAAATATTAATTGCCAAGATAGATGATCTGTTTGATCAACTTATGGGAGCGGCAGTATTTTCAAAGATAGATCTTCGTTCAGACTATCAGCAATTTAAGATTAAGCCAAAGAACGTATCGAAGTCAGCATCTCGTACGAAATATGAACACTATATATTCTTGGTCATGTCGTTTCGTCTGACGAATGCTCCAACCGCTTTCATGGATATGATGATTTAGGCTTACGCCTAGCTTTTGAACTCACTCGAGTACTAGGTCTCAAGAACACCATTTTTGAAGGGGACTGCAAAGTGCTTATTGATGCAATTAACAACCAGAATAATGATACACTATGGCAGGTTCGACATGCTATTGAGGAAGGCGTGCAGCTCTTGCCTCTGGGAATGAAATTTCTTTTGCTTATATACCAAGACAAGGCAACAGAGTAGCTCATATGTTAGCCTCAGAAACATTGATATCTTCCTTTACTTATTCAACTCAACTTATGGGAGCGGCAGTTGTAGAAGCTAAAAATAAATTAGCTATTTCTACGCAAAAGCCAAGCCAAAATATGTTGTACGCAGGTCAAACTGAGTCAACATAGTTTATAAAGCTAAATCGGTTTGTACGCGCGCACTGGTTTCTCAGGGGTTGTACGCAAACGCCAGCTGTCCTATTTTACTCTACGCGCGCAATGGTTGCTCAGGGGTTGTACGCAGATGCCACCTGTCCTATTCTTTCTACGCAGTAGGGACAGGCTGTCATCTCTACATTTAATGCAGAGATATGGGATCTGACAGCCATTATTCTTTTCTCTGACATTTAATGGCACAAAAGACGGAGAGACATATTGGAATCAAGGAAATGCTATACGCAGACGGCTATAATGATGGTTTTCACTGTTTACGAAAAGACATCTCACGTAACTCAATATTCATTGGTTAGTGTACTAACAGAGGAGAAGTATTACGCTCAATTATTTTCCCTATACGCAAGAGTCTATTTAAGCTAATTAAATGCTTAAGGCTATATTAGCCACTCTTAAGTATACGCGTATTAGTTTATTTGGGTTATTTTAATACCCAAGGCTGATTAGCCACTATACGCAGGGGAGCATTAATTGAGTTTAATCATTTTTTCTTCTGTACGTAAATTACCATAATTATAGGGTACGTGGCAGGATACACGCGTACGAGATTATGTTTTTACAGTACGTGGGACACATGGCGTCTGCGTAAGACTCTGAATATGATCGTGCTGAGCAGTTGTATATATGTGGGCTACGTGGCATTGTCTGCGTAAAGCTTCCAAAATACTTGCATTGTGTTGAGCCGAGCAGTTAGCAGTATGTGGGACACATGGCACTTGTGTAAAGCTCTAAATGAGATCGTGTATGGCAGTTGCATGCGTAATATGCGTAATAGCCTTATTTTGCTGCTTATTTCTCGGAAGACTTAAACCTATAAATAGGCAATAATTTTGACAGCAAAAAAAAAGAATCGGACGGAGAGAATCAAAAGAATTGTTATAATTCCCGAGTGTTCTCTTTTACTTCTTCTTCTCAAGAACAAAGTGAAGTAGAGCAGGAAAGCATTCGACTTGTGCCATCAGTGCCAACTTTGTCGATACCTTTCTAAGGTCTCCGTTCTTCAGTTGTTCTTCCTTCTTCCTCAAGACAGCAAGTTTCTTCAACATCGTTGTGTGGTCCAAGGAACAAAGTGATCATTTGTGAATCAGACTTCCATAGCAATACATTCCCAGAATCAAATTTGTACTTTTGTACTTTTTCTCGTTTTCTTTTCTTGAAGTTGTAAAGGCTTTTTGTTAAGTAAAACAAAATGGCGACTCTGCTGGGGACGACTTTCTCCTCTGATGAGAAAGTAATTGCTCAACACGACGATGCGTCGATCGGATCGACGAAGAAGACTCTGGTCGTTTCTTTCGACCAGACTGCCTATGAGGAGATGCTTCATGCTGGGGGTGGCAATCGCCACTCCAAAGTGTTGAAGTCGCGTAAGGTACGAAAGGTCTGGATGCCTAAATCTGACGTACCTTCTTCACAATCTGATGGGATTCTTCCCACTCCTGTTGCTGAGACTCCCGCCAGTGGTGTGGCAGTCTCAATGGCAGGCTCTAACTCTGTTCGCAGAGGTCAGTCTCCCGCCTTTGGCGTGGTAGACACTGTGGCAACTCACCCTGCGCATAAAGGAAAATCTCCCGTCTGCGATGTGGCAGATACTCCTGTCTTGCGTAAGGGTACGTCTCCCGTCATTGACGTGGCAGACATCAATACTTTACGTCTTGCACGTAAGGGAAAGTCTCCTGCATATGGCAAGGTAGACTCATCTCTACGCACACAGCGTAACAAACAGTCTCCTGTTGAAAACAGCGTAGACAATTCCTTTCGTTTTGTGGGCAAAACTTCGGTTTTTAACCCACAAATTCCAAACAAAACACCACGCAGAATTCCTAATCTCAGGATTACGCGCAATGTTGATGGTAAACGTTGTGCACAAAAGCCAACTTCTGACTTACGTACGCAGATTCAGGCCAAGAAAAATCCAGCCACTTACGCCAATGAGATCAGCAACTCACTTTATACTCATGGGGCTCAAAGATTTGCTGCACCAAATCAGAAGAAGAAGATGCTGCCTTCTCCCACTGTTGACTTACGCCAAATGTTAAATCAAAAGCGTAGTGATAGAAATGTTCCTATGACTCTCCCTAATGATGATCATCACTGCGAAAGTCATCAAATTGTAATAAAATGTTGTTGCTCTAATACAAAGCGGTCTGTTTTTGATCGATTAAATTATGATGTGTCTCAACAACATGATGAATGTGATTTTGAATTGTCATATGCTTCTGTTAATATGGCTTCTCACATACCTAGACGAAGAGGAACGAGACGTAATTCGTCTCAGACTCCAAGTCAACAGAGATTTAACAGGATCGTTGACAATTTTGAAGGTGTTTATCAGAATACTCGATCAAGGAGTCATCAATCTATTATGCCCTCTTCAGATTCTGAGGCTGGGGGTACTCAGAATTTTGATTCTGAAACTGATAGTGTGGACTCTAATCTCTACACTAGTCCATCCGTAAGTTCAAAAGAGGCAGAAATTTATGTTGCAGGTGATGAACCGGAATCTTCCGGTAACACAGAACAAAGACTAATTATAGTCGAACAAACCATGAAGGAGCTGATGACTATGATGCAAAACATGCAGCAAACTTTAACAGCTCAGCATACAGTTCCACCTCCGGTTCAAGTAGTCACACCAAACCAGGATGGACAGGGGGTAGACACACCCCTAAACAATCCTGAACCCATTGCTAATCAGGATTCAGCATCTCCTGAACCTCTTCATCCAGAAAGTGCTCCACTTCCTCAGATGGGAGTTCCAATCCTCCCTGTTACTCTCCAATCCAATGGTATATTGCAAGAAGTAAGAGAATTAAAAGTAGAATTGGAGAGTATGAAGCATAAAACTCATCTCCAAAAATTGGAGATTAAACAGCCATATCCTCCCCACTGGAATGACGTTCCCTTTCCTTCCAAATATAAACCACCATCCATGGTTTTGTTTGATGGGAAAACTTCTCCGAATCAATTCATAAACCATTTTGAAATGATGACTATTCATTTAGAAAAAAATGACGCCCTCCTCACTAGAGCTTTTATTGGTTATCTGACAGGCATTGCTTATGATTGGTATCGTAGTTTACCTGATAATTGCATATCATCATTTGAAGAATTCAAAGCAATGTTTTTGTCTCGCTTTTACGAAGTAGGAATGGACATGAACATGTCCTCCTTGATAGCAATTAAACAAAGAGATAAAGAAGAAGCTCGGGCATTTATTGATCGATTTCGACAAGCGACTCTAAAATTGCCTCCTGGGATGCCAGATGCAGCGTTGATTGATACATGTAAGATGAACTTGCATCCCACCATTGCTGTCTTTATTGGACCCACTCAATTCACTGATTGGCCTTCTTTTATTATGGCTGCTGCTTCAGCCGAAGATAACGGCAGATTGGCACGAGAAAATGGAATTATGTTTACCTCCGAAGATAAAGGAAAGAAGCCATCTGCTGGCCCAAATCATAACAATAAGGGTGGTGGAAAAGGAGATAAAGGAAAGGAGACACTGGTGGTAAACCTTTCCAAAAACAAAGCTGCACCAGCTAATGTTGAGCCATCGAAACCAAAAGAAGAATATTCTTTCGATGAAAACGATATTCCAAGTATATTTGAATGTCTGATGAAGAGTGGCAAACTCCAGCTCCCAGATCCTAAACGACCTGATGAGGTCAATTTGACTGATAATCCTAAGTATTGTATCTATCATAGATACATTAACCATCCCACTCGAGCATGTTATGTCTTGAAGAAGAAAATTCAAGAATTGATCAATGCTAAAGTCATTTCATTGACTAATGATGATCACACTGTCACAACAAACATGACTTCTATACAATTTGGAGATTTCCCTCCACAACAAATTCCTGATGGAGTAATTCCAATCCCTAAAGCTACTTTGGAGATCGTAAATCTTCCACCAGCCAGAGATCAAGTTGAGGGATTAGTCCCTCTTACTTTGAAAAATGGGGAAATCATGTGGGTACATCCCGATTTAATACCTGATTTGGAGAAAGAAAGTAAAACTTCTAAATCCAAGAAAAATAAAAATGTTTTTACTTGTAACATGATCTCGCATATTATATCTGAAGACTATGATGATCTTGATCATCTATGGGGTGGTATCTCTTTGGAGGAGAGATTAAGAGGTCTTAATATATGTCCTCCGAGTCTAGCCCCTCCTGTCAAATTGAAACTCACTCATCAGCAACAAACAGCTATGTGCAGTGTGCCTTTATATAGAGCTCAGCAAATCTTTGCTGCATATGAAAAGGCACCCTTTGGAATTTTACCACCTCCTGAGTTGAAGACTCATGTTGCTGAGACTCAAAGCACTTCTGATGCTCTTCTACTCGATGAAGTTTCACCACTGCCGGAGTCACAAATTGTTGTTTTTGATACTCCAAATATTACTGAAGCATCTTCTGAAAGTTCTATTCCCATGCATATCTATAGCCAACAATCAGTGCGCCTCATGAAGTTGATGGGTTATGATTTCCAGAAAGCCGAAGGATTAAATTATGGCAAAGGGATACGGCTTCCTTTACAAATGCAATCTCAGAAGAGCACTACTGGATTAGGATGTGAGATCCCTAGTCAGCATAAAAAGTCTCATAAGAAAAGACCAAAGGGAAAGAAAACTACAACCTGCAATATGGTAGTAGTATCTCCTGAGTCTGCAGAAGAAGTTCTCACCGGAACAAGGTCTGGAAAAGAATATCTTAAAGACTATGAAGAAACTTCTAAGGAAATGGAAGATACGGTTGAACCTCCAAATCAAACTACCTCTTCTCAAATACCTATTAATCAGAAGCCTTCTAAACAGTCAGTAAATGAGAAGGGGAAACAACGAGCAGTACGCTTTGATGTACCTCTGAAGTCAAACCAAAGTCAGGGGATGATGAAACCCTACAAATTTGACATTCTAGCTCAACTGGCTAATACGCCGGCGAGACTTTCTATCTTTGAATTACTTCGTCTCTCAAAGGATAGCAGGGAAGCTTTGAGCGAGGCTTTGATCCAAGCAGATTCTTGTTTGGCTCAACTTAAAGCTCCTGATAGTACGCCTCCATCTTGTCCTCAATGTCATAGTGTGATGGAAACTCTTCCAAACATTACCTTCACACAGGATGACATGTTACTTGGCCACAATCGTCATGACAGACCCTTGTATTATACAGGGTATATTGGAATGACTGAGGTGGACAGAATCCTCATAGATACGGGATCTTCTATCAGCATTATTCTCCAAAGCATGCTGAGACCATTGAGAATCTCTACCAGTGATTTAACTTATACTAACACAACTATTGTTGGTTTTAATGCTGGCAGGAGCAAACCTTTGGGGAAGACTCGTTTGAAGATCCAGATCGGAGATCTCCGGACAATAGTGACATGCTATGTTATTAACTCCGATGTGTCCTACAATATCCTGTTGGGAAGACCTTGGATACATGAGAATAATATAGTACCCTCTACCCTTCATCAGTGCTTCAAGTATGTAGACTCACAGGGGAACGTAAGGACTGAGTTTGCTGATTCTGAACCTTTCAAGAACTTTGAAGCTTACTTCATGGATGCACGACTCTATAAAGAGGAATATATGAAAGAGATTTCTGAAATTGCTGAAGACAAATCTTCCTTGGAAGATCAATCATCTGCTGGAAGCTCAGTACCAGTAGAAGACCAACCTTTGAAAATCAAAGTCAAGGGACGAACTCAGTCTCAGATGATTGATGATCAACCTTTGGTAATAAAGGTTAAAGGTAAAATTCAAATCGCATCTGAAGAGCCTTTGAAGATCCCTGTCACAAGTCAAATCCGAACTGACATGAATGACCAGCCCTTGATCATCAAAGTTAAAGGACGTACATCCCGTCCTACTGATCCTGAGCCATTGGTTATCAACCTTGGCAAGTCTACGCCTAAGAAAGATGTTAGTCCATCAGCGTCTAATGTAAAGAAGTCCGTAAATGATGTAAATACTGGGCATGTATTTATTCAATCTAATGAAGATTTTCTTTTGGAGTATATGGATGTCAAAGCTTTTTTAACTTCTTTTTCAGAGGAACCTTTATATGTTGATCATAAGGAAAACTCTTTTCCTCCACACATTGATGTAGGACCATATGCTCAGAAATACCTGAAATGTGAACCCTATCTCTTACCTGTTACATCATCATCTCAAGCTTGTGTAGCCTATAAACAGCAGGAAGAATCATATTTCTTGATTCCTTCTACCAAAACTTACAAACGACAGATTGTATTCGGTTTAGCAAGAAATATTCCCATAACACAAAATAATGATCTTGATGAGAAGGATAAAGGAAATATCAGAATTAACAGATATAGCCAACAATCTCAAAAGATTATTCAGAAAATGGGATATGATTTGAAAACTATGCCGGGCCTCAATATGGGAAAAGGTAGACGGATGCCATTACGTGGAGATCCATTTTATCAGAAAACCCGATGCGGTTTAGGATATGATGCACATAAAGTGAATAATGAAGATGAAGAGGAATATTCCTCCAGTACGTCACAATCCTCTGATTCAGAAGAGAATCAGTATGATGAAGCTGAACAAATCTTCTCTGTTAATATGGTTCAAACTGATGATGAGTCTGAGTCATTTGAAAATGATCCTTGGGTTCAGCAGATGGATAATCAATGGGAATTGCGGTTTGAACAACGACAACCTCCTACGGATGACGAAGTTATTCAAATAGATGTAGGTGATGAAAATATTTCTAAGCCAATATTCATTAGCAAGAATCTTTCTAAAGATGAAAGAGAATCATTAATAACATTGATAAAAGAATATATTGATATATTTGCCTGGAGCTATGAGGATATGCCGGGTCTGGATCCCAAAATAGCTACTCACAAACTCAATATATTTCCTAATGCTAAGCCGGTAAAACAACAGCAAAGGCGTTTTCGACCAGACATGATGGATGCGATTGAAGCAGAAGTAAAAAAGCTGATTACTTGCGGCTTTGTTCGTGAAGAACAACATCCTGATTGGGTAGCTAACATAGTACCAGTCATGAAAAAGAACGGTAAAGTCAGAGTTTGTATAGATTTTCGAGATCTTAATACAGCCTGTCCAAAAGATGAATTTTCTCTTCCGATCACAGATGTTATGGTGGATAATACTTGTGGTTTTGAACGCATGTCTTTCATGGATGGATTTTCAGGATATAATCAAATCAAGATGCATCCTGAAGATGAAAGACATACTGCTTTTCGTACTCCTTTAGGGGTATATTGTTATACAGTTATGCCCTTTGGTTTGAAGAATGCCGGAGCTACATATCAACGAGCTATGAGCAACATTTTTCAGAAACATCTACGGAAGATAGTAGAATGTTATGTAGACGACATTGCTATTAAAAGTCGATCAAAAGATGATCATATTCAAGACTTGAAGACAGTGTTTGACTTGATGCGTCAACATCAGTTGAAAATGAACCCTACTAAGTCTTTCTTAGGGGTTTCTAGTGGCAAGTTTCTGGGGTTTGTGATCACTTCTGAAGGCATCCATGTCGATCCAGATAAAATCAAGGCAATTCTTGAAATGCGTCCTCCACGAAATCTGAAAGAACTCCGTGGCTTTCAGGGTCGTATTGCTTACATCAGAAGATTTATTTCAAATCTTTCTGGAAGATGTCAGCCTTTTTCCCGTTTAATGAAGAAAGGTGTATCATTTGTTTGGGATGAAGTTTGTCAAAAAGCATTCAATGACATTAAGCAGTATCTCACAAATCCACCTGTTCTGGTCCCTCCAATAATGGGAAAGCCATTCTTGCTTTATGTTCGGGCAATGGATCACTCTCTTGGTGCTCTTCTTGCACAAAAAAGTGATATGGGTCATGAACAGGCAATTTATTATCTTAGTCGAATGATGATCGGAGCTGAACATAGGTATACTCCAGTAGAAAAGGAATGTCTGGCATTGGTCTTTTCCATTCAAAAGACACGACATTATGTAACAGGACAAACTATTCATGTTATTTCTAGGATAAATCCTATTCGAGTGTTAATGAAGAAACCAAGTATTCTTAATTCTCGATTAGCTACATGGGCGATGTTGCTTACACCATATGATATGGTTTATGTATCACAGAAGTCAGTAAAGGGTCAAGCGTTAGCAGATTTCTTGGCTGCTCACCCTATCCCTGAAACTTCCAAGTTATATGAAGACATTCCTGATGAGGTTGCAGATTGCAATATGGCTATGGGAGATGATATTTGGCAACTGTATTTTGATGGAGCCTCACGAGTCGGACCCAAGGGCAATATTGTCTCTGGAGTGGGAGTAGTCTTGGTTTCTCCTGATAAACTAGTTATATACCGTGCCTATTCACTCAATGAGCCTTGTTCAAATAATGTAGCTGAGTACAATGCTTTGTTAATTGGTCTTCAAGTAGCAAAAGAACTAGACATTGAGTTCTTAGAAGCTTATGGAGATTCTCAGCTAATCATCAATCAGGTCAGAGGAACTTATGAAGTCAAGAATCCTGACTTAATTCCTTACCATCAGGCAGTGATTGAACTAGCTCTATTGTTCAAAGGATTCTTCATAGAATTCGTGCCACGCTCTCAAAATTTAGAAGCTGATGCCCTTGCTAGTTTAGCAGCAGATCTAGCAGTTCCAATCAGAAGACAAAATTCAATAATTTTGTTAGATCGGGATTTATTCTGTATTAAAAATAACTTACATATCGAAAATAGTTATGCTTCAGAATTAACTCCTCAACAAAGAGATTGGAGAAGTCCATTCATAGACTATGCTGTCTATGGAATTCTACCTGAAGATCCTAAAGAAGCGGCATCAGTCAAGCGACGATCATTCCGATTCTATTATGACACTTCTATGAATATGCTATATCGTCGTTCTTATGACGGGCTTTTGTTACGATGTCTTTCCGAAAATGAAGCTAAACAAACACTCCGTGAAGCTCATGATGGAGTATGTGGTGCACATCAACCTGGTCCAAAATTACAGGACCGCATTCGTAGAATGGGGTATTACTGGCCTACAATGATAGCAGATGCTATAGATTATGCAAAGAGGTGTAAAGCCTGTCAAATTCATGCAGACTTTATACATCAACCTTCTGAATTTCTTCATCCCACGGCAGCCTCATGGCCATTTGAAGCTTGGGGCATGGATATAATTGGCCCTATCAACCCCCCTTCTGTTAAAGGACATCGGTTCATTCTTGCTATAACTGATTACTTTTCTAAATGGGCGGAAGCAATTCCTTTGATTGAGGTGAAGACTTCCAATGTTATTAGTTTTATTAAACATCATGTGATTTATCGTTTTGGGATTCCCCGAAGGATAATCCATGATAATGGGCCACAATTTGCTAGCCATTCATTTTATAAATTCTGTGAAAAGAATCGAATTCAGAATCTGGCTTCTACAGCTTATAACCCAGCTGCTAATGGTTTAGCTGAGGCTTTTAATAAAACGATTATCAAACTTCTCAAAAAGTTTGTTTCTTCCAATAAACGTGATTGGAACGAGAAACTTGGAGAATGTTTGTGGGCATATCGTACAACGGTCCGAAATCCAACTGGTTTTACGCCATTCTCGTTGGTTTATGGATGTGAAGCTGTTCTTCCCTTGGAAATTCAGATCCCATCTCTTAGAATAGCTATTGCCAATGAGCTAACCTCAGAGAATAATGATCGATTGCGGCTTCAAGAACTTGAAGGTTTGGATGAAAAGCGTCTTCAGGCGCAACAACATATTGAATTATATCAAGCACGCATTTCTCGGGCTTTTAATCGTAAAGTCAAAGAAAGAATATTTAAAGTTGGCGAGTTGGTTCTAGCTGTCCGAAGACCTATGGTTATGACTCATAAAAGTAAAGGGAAATTCCAAGCTAAATGGGAAGGTCCTTATGTAATCGAGACTGTGTTTTCTAATGGCGCTTATCGATTGTCGAAGCCTAATGGTGATTTACTCATGTTGCCTATTAATGGCAAATTTCTCAAGAAGTACTATGTATAGATGTACAGAGATTTATTGGGGAATGGACAGACAGTTTATAAATAAAATTCCTTTTTATTCATCAAAGACGATATTACATGATACTAAGGGAGATCACTGTCATCCCTATCAAGCTTAGGACGAGGGCCAAGTCCTTCCTTCCAACAGACGTAGTCAGCAAAGGAGTTGAAGTCATTTGTGCTTGAACTTAGCAGGAGTTTACAGGCATCTATCCTCTTAGCCTCCTCCTCAGGCGTTTTCCCAGGTCCCATCAAGAAGTCAAAGATGTCCTTAGGTGGCTCTGATGCAGAGGATCCTTCGCCCGGCTCTAATGCAGAAGATCCTTCGCCCATCTTTTTCTTTTTGTGCGGAGGCGGCTCCATGGGGGTTGTCTCAACTGCCTTCTCAATTGCTTTCTCAGAGGCTTCAGTTTTCTGTGGCACGTCCTTGGAAGACATTTTTGTTTCTTTGAATAAAGAAAGAAAGAAAGAGAGAATGATGCTTTATAAGAAAACTCTAAACTATTTATAGTAAAGAGTTATTTATGGATGAATGTTAAATGGATGGTTTTGGAATTTGAAACAATCTGTCTTCTCGAAACCGACAAGTTCATCCATTAATTACAAATTCATCGGGTTCATCCATTGATTACAAGTTCATCCATTTATTAGAAAATAAGCTGCCCAAATAAATGCTAGGCCTTTTCTCTAAAAACTATTTATGGCAGGTTGACTTAAAAGTTTTGAAAGAAATTTTGTTTAGAAGAGTTTTTTCTATTTTTAAATTCTTTTCTCTCACCAGCTGATGTTAAATTTGCTATCCATCACGTCCATAGATACTTATCTACCTATTACGGGTTAATCCAATCTGTTACGTCCATATTTACCTCTGACAGTATTGTATACCCTACAAGGAGTAAGATTAGTTATCTTTGGATGGATACAATTTATTTGTGAAGGCTTATCACGTCCATAATACCTCTGATAATTGTCCTACCTCTATTATTTTGATAGAGTCAAAAAAAAAAAAAAAAAAAAATAGAAACAGCTTTTCTTTATGGAAGCAAACCTCTGTTAGAACAGCACCGAGTCACTTATGAAAAATCACATGTACGGCTTATGGAACAGGAAGACAAAATTCGTGAGGCTGAAGCTGTATTGGCTTTTCTATTATTTTTATAGTACGCCTCCATCTTGTCCTCAATGTCATAGTGTGATGGAAACTCTTCCAAACATTACCTTCACACAGGATGACATGTTACTTGGCCACAATCGTCATGACAGACCCTTGTATTATACAGGGTATATTGGAATGACTGAGGTGGACAGAATCCTCATAGATACGGGATCTTCTATCAGCATTATTCTCCAAAGCATGCTGAGACCATTGAGAATCTCTACCAGTGATTTAACTTATACTAACACAACTATTGTTGGTTTTAATGCTGGCAGGAGCAAACCTTTGGGGAAGACTCGTTTGAAGATCCAGATCGGAGATCTCCGGACAATAGTGACATGCTATGTTATTAACTCCGATGTGTCCTACAATATCCTGTTGGGAAGACCTTGGATACATGAGAATAATATAGTACCCTCTACCCTTCATCAGTGCTTCAAGTATGTAGACTCACAGGGGAACGTAAGGACTGAGTTTGCTGATTCTGAACCTTTCAAGAACTTTGAAGCTTACTTCATGGATGCACGACTCTATAAAGAGGAATATATGAAGGCGATTTCTGAAATTGCTGAAGACAAATCTTCCTTGGAAGATCAATCATCTGCTGGAAGCTCAGTACCAGTAGAAGACCAACCTTTGAAAATCAAAGTCAAGGGACGAACTCAGTCTCAGACGATTGATGATCAACCTTTGGTAATAAAGGTTAAAGGTAAAATTCAAATCGCATCTGAAGAGCCTTTGAAGATCCCTGTCACAAGTCAAATCCGAACTGACATGAATGACCAGCCCTTGATCATCAAAGTTAAAGGACGTACATCCCGTCCTACTGATCCTGAGCCATTGGTTATCAACCTTGGCAAGTCTACGCCTAAGAAAGATGTTAGTCCATCAGCGTCTAATGTAAAGAAGTCCGTAAATGATGTAAATACTGGGCATGTATTTATTCAATCTAATGAAGATTTTCTTTTGGAGTATATGGATGTCAAAGCTTTTTTAACTTCTTTTTCAGAGGAACCTTTATATGTTGATCATAAGGAAAACTCTTTTCCTCCACACATTGATGTAGGACCATATGCTCAGAAATACCTGAAATGTGAACCCTATCTCTTACCTGTTACATCATCATCTCAAGCTTGTGTAGCCTATAAACAGCAGGAAGAATCATATTTCTTGATTCCTTCTACCAAAACTTACAAACGACAGATTGTATTCGGTTTAGCAAGAAATATTCCCATAACACAAAATAATGATCTTGATGAGAAGGATAAAGGAAATATCAGAATTAACAGATATAGCCAACAATCTCAAAAGATTATTCAGAAAATGGGATATGATTTGAAAACTATGCCGGGCCTCAATATGGGAAAAGGTAGACGGATGCCATTACGTGGAGATCCATTTTATCAGAAAACCCGATGCGGTTTAGGATATGATGCACATAAAGTGAATAATGAAGATGAAGAGGAATATTCCTCCAGTACGTCACAATCCTCTGATTCAGAAGAGAATCAGTATGATGAAGCTGAACAAATCTTCTCTGTTAATATGGTTCAAACTGATGATGAGTCTGAGTCATTTGAAAATGATCCTTGGGTTCAGCAGATGGATAATCAATGGGAATTGCGGTTTGAACAACGACAACCTCCTACGGATGACGAAGTTATTCAAATAGATGTAGGTGATGAAAATATTTCTAAGCCAATATTCATTAGCAAGAATCTTTCTAAAGATGAAAGAGAATCATTAATAACATTGATAAAAGAATATATTGATATATTTGCCTGGAGCTATGAGGATATGCCGGGTCTGGATCCCAAAATAGCTACTCACAAACTCAATATATTTCCTAATGCTAAGCCGGTAAAACAACAGCAAAGGCGTTTTCGACCAGACATGATGGATGCGATTGAAGCAGAAGTAAAAAAGCTGATTACTTGCGGCTTTGTTCGTGAAGAACAACATCCTGATTGGGTAGCTAACATAGTACCAGTCATGAAAAAGAACGGTAAAGTCAGAGTTTGTATAGATTTTCGAGATCTTAATACAGCCTGTCCAAAAGATGAATTTCCTCTTCCGATCACAGATGTTATGGTGGATAATACTTGTGGTTTTGAACGCATGTCTTTCATGGATGGATTTTCAGGATATAATCAAATCAAGATGCATCCTGAAGATGAAAGACATACTGCTTTTCGTACTCCTTTAGGGGTATATTGTTATACAGTTATGCCCTTTGGTTTGAAGAATGCCGGAGCTACATATCAACGAGCTATGAGCAACATTTTTCAGAAACATCTACGGAAGATAGTAGAATGTTATGTAGACGACATTGCTATTAAAAGTCGATCAAAAGATGATCATATTCAAGACTTGAAGACAGTGTTTGACTTGATGCGTCAACATCAGTTGAAAATGAACCCTACTAAGTCTTTCTTAGGGGTTTCTAGTGGCAAGTTTCTGGGGTTTGTGATCACTTCTGAAGGCATCCATGTCGATCCAGATAAAATCAAGGCAATTCTTGAAATGCGTCCTCCACGAAATCTGAAAGAACTCCGTGGCTTTCAGGGTCGTATTGCTTACATCAGAAGATTTATTTCAAATCTTTCTGGAAGATGTCAGCCTTTTTCCCGTTTAATGAAGAAAGGTGTATCATTTGTTTGGGATGAAGTTTGTCAAAAAGCATTCAATGACATTAAGCAGTATCTCACAAATCCACCTGTTCTGGTCCCTCCAATAATGGGAAAGCCATTCTTGCTTTATGTTCGGGCAATGGATCACTCTCTTGGTGCTCTTCTTGCACAAAAAAGTGATATGGGTCATGAACAGGCAATTTATTATCTTAGTCGAATGATGATCGGAGCTGAACATAGGTATACTCCAGTAGAAAAGGAATGTCTGGCATTGGTCTTTTCCATTCAAAAGACACGACATTATGTAACAGGACAAACTATTCATGTTATTTCTAGGATAAATCCTATTCGAGTGTTAATGAAGAAACCAAGTATTCTTAATTCTCGATTAGCTACATGGGCGATGTTGCTTACACCATATGATATGGTTTATGTATCACAGAAGTCAGTAAAGGGTCAAGCGTTAGCAGATTTCTTGGCTGCTCACCCTATCCCTGAAACTTCCAAGTTATATGAAGACATTCCTGATGAGGTTGCAGATTGCAATATGGCTATGGGAGATGATATTTGGCAACTGTATTTTGATGGAGCCTCACGAGTCGGACCCAAGGGCAATATTGTCTCTGGAGTGGGAGTAGTCTTGGTTTCTCCTGATAAACTAGTTATATACCGTGCCTATTCACTCAATGAGCCTTGTTCAAATAATGTAGCTGAGTACAATGCTTTGTTAATTGGTCTTCAAGTAGCAAAAGAACTAGACATTGAGTTCTTAGAAGCTTATGGAGATTCTCAGCTAATCATCAATCAGGTCAGAGGAACTTATGAAGTCAAGAATCCTGACTTAATTCCTTACCATCAGGCAGTGATTGAACTAGCTCTATTGTTCAAAGGATTCTTCATAGAATTCGTGCCACGCTCTCAAAATTTAGAAGCTGATGCCCTTGCTAGTTTAGCAGCAGATCTAGCAGTTCCAATCAGAAGACAAAATTCAATAATTTTGTTAGATCGGGATTTATTCTGTATTAAAAATAACTTACATATCGAAAATAGTTATGCTTCAGAATTAACTCCTCAACAAAGAGATTGGAGAAGTCCATTCATAGACTATGCTGTCTATGGAATTCTACCTGAAGATCCTAAAGAAGCGGCATCAGTCAAGCGACGATCATTCCGATTCTATTATGACACTTCTATGAATATGCTATATCGTCGTTCTTATGACGGGCTTTTGTTACGATGTCTTTCCGAAAATGAAGCTAAACAAACACTCCGTGAAGCTCATGATGGAGTATGTGGTGCACATCAACCTGGTCCAAAATTACAGGACCGCATTCGTAGAATGGGGTATTACTGGCCTACAATGATAGCAGATGCTATAGATTATGCAAAGAGGTGTAAAGCCTGTCAAATTCATGCAGACTTTATACATCAACCTTCTGAATTTCTTCATCCCACGGCAGCCTCATGGCCATTTGAAGCTTGGGGCATGGATATAATTGGCCCTATCAACCCCCCTTCTGTTAAAGGACATCGGTTCATTCTTGCTATAACTGATTACTTTTCTAAATGGGCGGAAGCAATTCCTTTGATTGAGGTGAAGACTTCCAATGTTATTAGTTTTATTAAACATCATGTGATTTATCGTTTTGGGATTCCCCGAAGGATAATCCATGATAATGGGCCACAATTTGCTAGCCATTCATTTTATAAATTCTGTGAAAAGAATCGAATTCAGAATCTGGCTTCTACAGCTTATAACCCAGCTGCTAATGGTTTAGCTGAGGCTTTTAATAAAACGATTATCAAACTTCTCAAAAAGTTTGTTTCTTCCAATAAACGTGATTGGAACGAGAAACTTGGAGAATGTTTGTGGGCATATCGTACAACGGTCCGAAATCCAACTGGTTTTACGCCATTCTCGTTGGTTTATGGATGTGAAGCTGTTCTTCCCTTGGAAATTCAGATCCCATCTCTTAGAATAGCTATTGCCAATGAGCTAACCTCAGAGAATAATGATCGATTGCGGCTTCAAGAACTTGAAGGTTTGGATGAAAAGCGTCTTCAGGCGCAACAACATATTGAATTATATCAAGCATGCATTTCTCGGGCTTTTAATCGTAAAGTCAAAGAAAGAATATTTAAAGTTGGCGAGTTGGTTCTAGCTGTCCGAAGACCTATGGTTATGACTCATAAAAGTAAAGGGAAATTCCAAGCTAAATGGGAAGGTCCTTATGTAATCGAGACTGTGTTTTCTAATGGCGCTTATCGATTGTCGAAGCCTAATGGTGATTTACTCATGTTGCCTATTAATGGCAAATTTCTCAAGAAGTACTATGTATAGATGTACAGAGATTTATTGGGGAATGGACAGACAGTTTATAAATAAAATTCCTTTTTATTCATCAAAGACGATATTACATGATACTAAGGGAGATCACTGTCATCCCTATCAAGCTTAGGACGAGGGCCAAGTCCTTCCTTCCAACAGACGTAGTCAGCAAAGGAGTTGAAGTCATTTGTGCTTGAACTTAGCAGGAGTTTACAGGCATCTATCCTCTTAGCCTCCTCCTCAGGCGTTTTCCCAGGTCCCATCAAGAAGTCAAAGATGTCCTTAGGTGGCTCTGATGCAGAGGATCCTTCGCCCGGCTCTAATGCAGAAGATCCTTCGCCCATCTTTTTCTTTTTGTGCGGAGGCGGCTCCATGGGGGTTGTCTCAACTGCCTTTCTTTGAATAAAGAAAGAAAGAAAGAGAGAATGATGCTTTATAAGAAAACTCTAAACTATTTATAGTAAAGAGTTATTTATGGATGAATGTTAAATGGATGGTTTTGGAATTTGAAACAATCTGTCTTCTCGAAACCGACAAGTTCATCCATTAATTACAAATTCATCGGGTTCATCCATTGATTACAAGTTCATCCATTTATTAGAAAATAAGCTGCCCAAATAAATGCTAGGCCTTTTCTCTAAAAACTATTTATGGCAGGTTGACTTAAAAGTTTTGAAAGAAATTTTGTTTAGAAGAGTTTTTTCTATTTTTAAATTCTTTTCTCTCACCAGCTGATGTTAAATTTGCTATCCATCACGTCCATAGATACTTATCTACCTATTACGGGTTAATCCAATCTGTTACGTCCATATTTACCTCTGACAGTATTGTATACCCTACAAGGAGTAAGATTAGCTATCTTTGGATGGATACAATTTATTTGTGAAGGCTTATCACGTCCATAATACCTCTGATAATTGTCCTACCTCTATTATTTTGATAGAGTCACAAAAAAAAAAAAAAAAAAAAAATCCAAAATATGTTATTCATATGATTGACATATTACATCAGCATGGAAGAAAAGTTTAGAAAGAAAGAAATTCTTTTACAAAATTTTACAAAGGAGGAGTGATCATGTCCTCGATCATTTTTCTCAGTTCTGCTATTCTTCTTTCTCGAATGATGGGTGCATTTTGAGAAGCAATTTGGCGCTTTGATTCTTCAGAATATTTACGAGAAAGCTCCGTAAAACTCATAACTAACCCTTCTTTTGCATCGTTCAGAATTTTGAGGGTACTTTCCGAACCACAAATCTGTTCTTCCAAGACAGAACCTTGGGCCAAAGATTTATTTCGTTCAGTAATTATTTGTTCTCGTTCCTCTTTCAAACGAGCCAATACAGCTTCAGCCTCACGAATTTTGTCTTCCTGTTCCATAAGCCGTACATGTGATTTTTCATAAGTGACTCGGTGCTGTTCTAACAGAGGTTTGCTTCCATAAAGAAAAGCTGTTTCTTGTGCAACTTTAGCATTATACTCCTGGAGAGCTTCTTGAAATGATAATTCTCGAGCTGTGTGTTCAGCAGTTAGAGTGTCATATTCGGTTTGAATAAAACTCTCTATAGTGCCATGATAAATTTCTTCATATTCTTGTAAAGGTTGTTCAAGACTTTCAACTATGGCCTGCAACGTTGTGGCTTTCTCGGTACTGTGGAATATGGCAACATTTCCAATAACCGGGGTGATTGTGGCCTTCAAATCTTTATACTGATAGCTCCCCCTCAAAATCATTTTTGTCAAAGTTATCAAGGTGGTGTAGAAGGTATCAGTATGAACTTGGGCTAGAAAATTCATATCATTGATTGAGCTTGGAGTAGCTACACTTGTTGTCATTGGCAAAGAAAAGCTCGAAGTTGCTACTGTAGTAGCTTCTGTAGTAAAAGCTTGTATTATTGGAGCAGTCTGAGTTGTAGTTGCTGAGATAGAAGTTTCAATCATCAGATTTGTAGTAGCTATGTTTGTAACTTCTACAGCTATCTCTGGAGCTGATGTTTGAATTAAAGCAAGAGGGAGGCTCACTTCAATGACAGGAGCTAGTTCAGACACTATTTCTACAGGAACTGATGTTATATCAGTAGAAAGTGTTCCTGTTGTGGCTTCAATTTCAGCAGCTGTAACTACGACATCTTTAGTTGCTGATTCTTCAATATTAACTGGAGTATCCTCCATTTCGTTTATGACATTCAGAGCTGAAACATCTGTAACTGATTGTTCTGTTAGGTTCATAACGACAGCCGAGTCTTTCTTAAGAACAATAGAAGATGGTTCCGCAGGAACTTCTTCAGAAGATTTTTCAATTGATTTTTCAGTTTCAGAATCTTCCTCATCTGAATCATCCACTTCTTTTACATGTGGTTTAACAGGAGGAGTAATCTTCTGAAGAGGGGCTTTCTTGACAGGAGAAATGATTTTCTTGAGTATAGAACTTGTCCCTGTAAAGAAAATAATAAATAAAATAGTTATAATATCTGATCATATGAATAAAATCTATTTTATATAAAAGAAAGATTTGGACCTGATAAAAAGTCATCATCAGAGTCCATATCCTCCCAATCATCCTCACCCAAATCTAAAGCTGGTTCATCAGAGGGAATGGGTTCATTCTCAGTGGGAGTATCCCACTCAATGACTTCAGTAATGGTCCTTGGAGCTACAGAAGAACCTTCTTCGAAAGGAGCTGTGGAAGACTCTACATTTTCTTCAAGAAGAGCTGTAGAAGACTCTATATTTGGAGTAATTTCTGAAACTGTGGTAGTAACAGTTATCGGCTGAGAAACAGTTATCTGTGGAGGAATAGCTGGTTCACTTGCAATTTGTGCATGAGTATCAGTGGTGGATCCCAGATATTGAACTTGTGGTGCAACTGCAGATGAAGATCCTACCTCAAGATCTATGGTTGATGGAAGATTGACATTAGAAACTTCCTCTTCAAATTCTGGCTCATCCAGGAGAAGCGGTCTTTTTATTGCTCTCCTCTTTTTCTTTGGGGAACTGATTGTCAAAGATAATCCCCGTTTCTTCCCACCTTTAGCAGTAAGTACGGGAGCTTCTTCTTTATCTGTGACAATAACTTCCAGAAATTCATCTGGAACAGCGTCATTTATTGGGGCATCTTCTGGTACTCGAACAACTTCTTCTGGATCTCCTTCTTTTCTGATTCGGAGACTTCTTCTTAAATCATATCCGTGGGAAAAAGAACGGATAGAAGAATAGAAGATTGTGTACGATCGTAGTATTTTCAATTCAGTAGTAATGGAAGTAGTTGGTATATAGAATTGGGCTCCTGTACATCCAGTACTAAAATATCGCCAAACCCTGGCACCATCAACTAACTTCCCGTAACTATTGAAGACTGTTGAAGCATTTCCAACATGAAGCTGGTCATATCCAAACTGCCTTGCAAATCTACTTGGCAGATAAGGTTCGAATATACAGCGTTCACCATTCCTGTACATCAAATGAGATGGTCTGATGTATAAAAGCCATTTAAATGCCGGTCGAGGGAGTGATGTTCTATCTTGACCTCCATCTTCAAGACGTATACCCAGAAGGTTTGATGGAACTGAGGGTGGGGTGCAGAAAAAACTCCAACCATGGGAGTAATTTAACGATGCTCGAGTGTCAGCAACAGAGGTCATCTTCCATGAAGCTTTGTTATATTTCAGAAGAAATAACCCTGATGGATCTTCCGGGCCTGGAGACATCAAGCGGTTATTATGAAGGAATAACCAACCCATCAAAAACAGGAAGGGTAGCTCCACTCTGGGAAATTCGCTACGAGCTTTAGCTCCTAGAACTAATTCATCACTGAAACTCCTTAAACCAGATTGAAGCCGACACACCATGGCTGGAAGCAGACTCAATTTAGCCCTGAAAACTAGACGTACTGCCGGCCATAATATGTCTCGATGGATTCTATCTATAGAAGTAGATCCAGGAACAATCCATTTGCGTAGCCACAAGGATAAGTAGCCAGCTAGTAGGGCCTCTTTCGAGATGTGCTTTCTGCTATGACGAAGATAACTGAGGGTTTCTATCCCTGCTGGAAAGTCACCAGTTTTTGATGACAGATATCTGTCCGGGATCTTGTGTTGATTCATCAAAGCAACTATTACATCCCCAGGCATTGTGGTCATGAGATTGACAATTTGAGACTTGTTCTCTTGGAACCTTTCTCCGTCTTCTTTGAGAAGTCTATTCTTGTGATAGAATAAATATGTTGTCCATTTATTGACGTAGGCCAAATTTGAAGGACTTTCATACATGGTAGTACAAGTCAGATAGTGACACATTAATTCTTGATATACTTCAACCAACTGAGGATTCTGCTTCTGAATCTCTGCCAATTCTTGGTTGGTAGGGGTATACTCTTCATAAGGGAGTTCTCCCATTGGTAATCTTGAAATATATTCCATTTCATGGAGTGCAAACCCCATCTCACCAATTGGAGTTGAAATGGTACCAGTGGAATTGATGTACAGTTCCATCAGAGCCAGGAATAAATTATGATTTATATGGATTCCTTGACTAGTAGCAGTAACTGCATTATATAGTCCAATGGTCTGCAGCTCTGATTTAAAATACTTCAACACCCAGGCTGTCAACATGATCCAATTTTTATTCTGAGGATTCATCCATCCTTGGAGTCTAGGATTCCCTGAAGGATATAATACTCCTTTGTTCATAAACCGGTTTATGTTCATTTTTATTTGGACCGGTTGGATCAAGGAAGAGTCTTCACTGGGATTTTCTCTAGGCATTAACCCTTGGAACGGGACCACACCTCCATAACTAGTACTGGTGAAGTATCCCATACAGTTAGCCTGTTCTCTTCTGAATACTATCTTGCCAGGTTTTCCGTTTGTATAAGGAGTCAGATTCCATGCCATCCTTCTAGGATGTGTAGCATGAAAAAAGGCAGCAATCGGATAATCCCTATTCATTTCGGGGAGGTACATTGCCGTATTTTCAAATTTGAATACCCACGACTCCTTCTTTGGGTTTGTTTGGGATTCATTATCAATTGCATCTCCAAATAAAAATGAGGGCTTTAAATATTGCTTTAAAGTTAAAGACATCAATATTTCCCCATTCATCAAAGATAACAACATTCTCTCCCCTTGTGATGTGATCAAATTACTCCTTTCTTCAGGATAAATTGGATTGGTCTGTGGGAAGTTAACATGTGATAAATCTTCTAGATAATTGGAGCCCATAATTCCACAAGGAGAACCAAATATTTCTGCCAATGGATGAATTTGTAAATTTACTGCAATGAAAGAGATGATAAAGTTAGTCAAATAGCCAAAATCTCTTACGCAGATGGTTAAATGGACTACTCTACGCAGATGACTTTACACAATGTCTACGCAGACAGCCTTACGCAGATGACTCTACGCAGTGTCTACGCATACAACTTTATGCAGATTATTCTTACGCAGATATCTATACAGATGGTCATACGCAAGTTTGTGCATAAAGATTCAAGTTTTCATTTTTTGCTTTATGCAAATTACTGAATTAATTCACATTAAATAGTCTTTATATCTGCGCATAAAGGCTATACGCTTACACATTTTTATGTGTGCGTATTTGATGAATAAACACTTTACGCTGACACGTATACACGTGGGCGTATTGTGTTGATATTTTTGTATGCTGACACGTATACACGTGGGCATCATTATTTTCCCAAATCTCTACGCTAACACGCACAGCGTGGGCGAGAGTTTCAGGGTTTATGATGGTTAAGTTCTTAATTTGTCCATTGTTATCCTCGTCATCCTCATTGATTACACTCTGATCAAAGATTCGTCCCCAATGATGATCAAGAGTCGAAGAGATTCCTACCTCTTATAGGATGAGCCACAATTGGGAGAATCTCTGGAGTTTCTTCCGATTGCAGAGTGGTCGTCTCGACGTGATCAGTCGGCGGTGCTGCAGTTGCCTTCTTCTTTCCTTTACCGGCGACAGTCTTGCTTTTTGGAGCCATTGATGGAGTGATTTTTTAGGGAGAAGAAGAACAAAACTTTTGAGAAAAGAGGATGCACTCTTGAAATTTCAGATAATAAGCGAAAGTTCTTTTTGAAATGGAGTTCTATTTATAGAAGAAAGTTTTGAAAATCTTGCAAAAGTGACGGTTACTATCCCGAACTATACACAATTGGTCAAGGATTGTTGGTATCCCGAATTGTACGCAAGAGTTGTTAAAATCCCTGGTTTTACGCTTCTATTTCAAAGTATTTCAAATATTTTAACACATTTGAAAACTTTGAAGGGGGTCTTGTAGAAGCTAAAAATAAATTAGCTATTTCTACGCAAAAGCCAAGCCAAAATATGTTGTACGCAGGTCAAACTGAGTCAACATAGTTTATAAAGCTAAATCGGTTTGTACGCGCGCACTGGTTTCTCAGGGGTTGTACGCAAACGCCAGCTGTCCTATTTTACTCTACGCGCGCAATGGTTGCTCAGGGGTTGTACGCAGATGCCACCTGTCCTATTCTTTCTACGCAGTAGGGACAGGCTGTCATCTCTACATTTAATGCAGAGATATGGGATCTGACAGCCATTATTCTTTTCTCTGACATTTAATGGCACAAAAGACGGAGAGACATATTGGAATCAAGGAAATGCTATACGCAGACGGCTATAATGATGGTTTTCACTGTTTACGAAAAGACATCTCACGTAACTCAATATTCATTGGTTAGTGTACTAACAGAGGAGAAGTATTACGCTCAATTATTTTCCCTATACGCAAGAGTCTATTTAAGCTAATTAAATGCTTAAGGCTATATTAGCCACTCTTAAGTATACGCGTATTAGTTTATTTGGGTTATTTTAATACCCAAGGCTGATTAGCCACTATACGCAGGGGAGCATTAATTGAGTTTAATCATTTTTTCTTCTGTACGTAAATTACCATAATTATAGGGTACGTGGCAGGATACACGCGTACGAGATTATGTTTTTACAGTACGTGGGACACATGGCGTCTGCGTAAGACTCTGAATATGATCGTGCTGAGCAGTTGTATATATGTGGGCTACGTGGCATTGTCTGCGTAAAGCTTCCAAAATACTTGCATTGTGTTGAGCCGAGCAGTTAGCAGTATGTGGGACACATGGCACTTGTGTAAAGCTCTAAATGAGATCGTGTATGGCAGTTGCATGCGTAATATGCGTAATAGCCTTATTTTGCTGCTTATTTCTCGGAAGACTTAAACCTATAAATAGGCAATAATTTTGACAGCAAAAAAAAAGAATCGGACGGAGAGAATCAAAAGAATTGTTATAATTCCCGAGTGTTCTCTTTTACTTCTTCTTCTCAAGAACAAAGTGAAGTAGAGCAGGAAAGCATTCGACTTGTGCCATCAGTGCCAACTTTGTCGATACCTTTCTAAGGTCTCCGTTCTTCAGTTGTTCTTCCTTCTTCCTCAAGACAGCAAGTTTCTTCAACATCGTTGTGTGGTCCAAGGAACAAAGTGATCATTTGTGAATCAGACTTCCATAGCAATACATTCCCAGAATCAAATTTGTACTTTTGTACTTTTTCTCGTTTTCTTTTCTTGAAGTTGTAAAGGCTTTTTGTTAAGTAAAACAGCAGTATTTTCAAAGATAGATCTTCGTTCAGACTATCAGCAATTTAAGATTAAGCCAAAGAACGTATCGAAGTCAGCATCTCGTACGAAATACGAACACTATATATTCTTGGTCATGTCGTTTCGTCTGACTAATGCTCCAACCGCTTTCATGGATATGATGAACAGAGTCTTCAAACCCTTCTTTGATAAGTTCATAGTCGTGTTCATCGACGATAGCCTGATACTCAAGGAATATTGAAGAACATACATAGCACTTGAGGACTGTGCTACGGAGTCTACGTGAACATTAGTTTTATGATAAATTGAGCAAGTGTGAGTTTTAGATGAGTAGCGTATCGTTCCTTGGGTATATTATCTCTATAGAATGTGTTGTTACTGATACGAATAATATTGGAACAATAGTAGGTAGGAGGCAACCTACATCGTCTAGTAAAATTTGGAGTTTTCTTGGTTTGGCAGGCTAGTATCGAAGATTTATGAAATAATTTTCTAAGTTGGCATCGCCTGATACACCTCACTTAGAAGGGAGTCGTATCATGATCCGCACCAAGATGTTTGGGCACAAGTATATGGGTACATCCAGCCTACACCGGAATATCAGCAGTAGAATATTGTCTAGTCCTTAATAATCAACATAAGTCCAACGAATATCAATATGTACTCAAATCGCAGAATGTTAATAAAGATATGAATAAGGAAAGATAAACTAAATAATGTCACCAAAATCATCCAAAGTTAGAAGTCGTGATTCCTCAATTGATATACATGCCAGTAATGTCTCCGGAGACAAATCAGGTCAATATTTAAAGGAAGTGAAACTAGTACGTAAACTGAAGTAGGTTAAAACTAGCCTAGGTCTCTCTATGGGTCACCTCTTGGTCAAAGGTACAACAGTATGTCTCAACTATAGCATCAATTTGAAGTCCAAGAACGTGAGCACAACATCTCCTAAAAATATTGTTATCCAGTTATAATTGGTGCAAGTACATACATGATAAACTATTCAAGAATTATGCAAACTATAATATAGAAAATAGTATATAAGATACATGATAATATATATATATATATATATATATATAAAAAAAAAATATATATATATATATATATATATAATTTTATTTTATTTTTTTATATATTCTTATATATATATAATGGTACTTGTATCGGCATGCTTCCCAGTTTGTTGAGTTACACCTTTGGTATGCATAATTGTTCTCCTTCTTTGTCATTTGAGCAAAATGGAAAGCTCCCCCATGATCACAGAAAGCTCCCCCATAACAATAGAATAAACAACAAGAGTAGAGTGATAGCATAACAAACAAGTAAATAAACTTGAACTATAAGCCAAGTAGCAGTAGAATTAGAAAGAACATGAACTAAGATGCATAAAAAACTAAATCATAAACTGAGTCAAAGTACATAAGTTTAATGCAGAAGCATAAAGCAAACTAAAGTGCAATAATCAACTACACAGCCAAAAAAATAATAAAAGAGTCACTAAAACATGTCCATCAGCAACACATACTACAAATTCCAAAACCATAAGACGATATCAAAATGTATCGTCACCGGTCTCAGCTGACCGGTTAGGAACATAGAATGCCGAAGGAGGAAAGAAGTAACATTGGACGTCTGGATCCTCAAGTCTGGGGCCGAATCTGTCAGGGTGACGGAGGTACGGAGTTAGTGATGTTTGTTATTGATCGTTATGTCCAGTTTACACCTCCAAACGATCAGAAAATCCTTGACTAATACGTTCGAAACCTTTGTTAGTCAATATTTCTTCCCAACGGAATTTTTCGGATGCTTTCTGCCATCTCCATATTACTTCTTGTTGGAGTGGGTGGGGTTCCCAACCTATGTGGAGAAGATCCCGGAGTGCGACGAGCGCCGTCCGATGTCGGAGAAGCTCGGGAGTAGTTGTTGCTGCTGCTGCTGCCCCAAAGGGGGTTCTGGACCAAGTCTGCCGAGTTCGGGCCGAACTCGGTCCCAGGCCGAGTTCTGGCCGAACTCAGTCTGGCCGTTCCAGGGTTTGGCCATCCAGTGCTGGTTGCCCCACACAGAGTTCTGGCCGAACTCTGTGTGTCGGGGGGCTGAAGCGGATTTCAGGATGAGTTTTCATCATTGGATCTAATCCAACGGTCCAGGTTGGTTGCGGGATTAGGGAGATATATTGAGTTTTCTCAACCCTAACTTATAATCGCATTGGACAACACAAGTTTGAGAGAGAAGGAGGCAAGAGTGCCATTACAACTTCGGAGAAGAAGACGGAGGATTGAAGGTCGCTGTTCGAAGGAGATCGTGTTTCGGGTAATCTCTACTCGTCGTTCTCGTTCTTCGTAGCCTTGTGATCATTGTTCTTGTCTCTGAGTGTTGTGGGGATCCGATTTGGATTGGGAGGAGTTTGTAGAGGGTGTAATTCTTCTATTCCATTAGTGGAGGCTTCTCAGGGTTGGACTCCGATCGTCCCGTGGTTTTTCCCGCAAGGGTTTCCACGTCAAAAATTTTCTGTGTCTGCGTGATTGTTTTTGTGTGCTTGTTTTTGGGTTCGTGCGTTGTTTGCTCGGTCCTCTCGTAGGTACTCTCCGGTTTGGGGAAAGGTTTCCGCGCTTCTTTCCCAACAGAGTGGTATCAGAGCTTTGGGTTCAAAGGGTGTCAGGAGTTGACAGAGGAACCAGAGAGGAGAGATGGACGCGAAGCCGGTGCGCATGGTGAATCTTAATGGCACAAACTATCATTATTGGTGGAGCAAGATGAAAGATTTGCTATTTGTCAAGAAGCTGCATCAACCTGTGTTTGCAACCGAGACGCCCAGTGATAAATCCGAGGAGGACTGGAAGTTCGAGCACATACAGGTGTGTGGGTACATACGACAGTTTGTTGATGAGAACGTGTACAATCACGTTGCCAATATTGAGCACGCGAAGACGTTGTGGGATAAGCTGGAATCCTTGTATGCGAAGAAGACCGGGGTAAACAAGTTGTTCCTGATCCGAACGATGATGGGTCTGCGGTACAAGGATGGGGCATCTATTTCGGATCACTTGAGTGAGTTCCAGGGCGTGGTTGACCAGCTATCTTCTATGGGAGTCAAGTTCGACGACGAAGTTCAGGGACTGTGGCTGCTGTGTACCTTGCCAGACTCGTGGGAGACCGTACGAGTATCTATGATCGCTTCTGCTCCAGAGGGCGTGGTCAGTCTGGAGTTTGCCAAGAGCGGGGTGTTGAATGAAGAGATACGGAGACGTTCTCAGGGCACTTCATCCACATCCCACCACTCAGAGGCACTTGTTTCAGAGAGCCGCGGAAGGGACAAAAGCAGGGGTTCAGGTGGTGGCAGAGACAAGAGCAGGGGGAAGTCCAAGGGTCGTTACGAGGACTCAGAGTGTTATCATTGCGGTAAGAAGGGCCATATCAAACGGAATTGTTTCGCTTGGAAGAAGGAAAAGAAGGGCGACAAGGGGAAGCAAGAAGAGAACACTACAGCGGCGGCCTCGACGCATGGAGGCGATGTGATCGTCATAGGTGATGAGGTCATTACTAACCTCGCCTGCGATGACAATTCTTCGCTGGTGGACTCAGGGGCTTCAGCACATGTATCTCACAATAGGGCACTGTTTGCCACTTACACGACAGGCGACTGTGGCGTGTTGAAGATCGGCAACGGAGATGTGTCGAAGGCGGTTGCCGTTGGAGATGTGCATTTGAGAACGAAGACGGGTGCGGTTCTTGTTCTCAAGGATGTTCGTCATGTTTCTGATATCCGTTTCAACCTGGTGTCGGTTGGAAGGTTGGATGACGAGGGATTCTTCAGTCTCATCGGGAATAGTCAGTGGAAGCTTTCCAGAGGTTCGATGGTGATTGCCAGAGGAAGCAAGAAGTCCGGTCTCTACTATATGGAGGGGAGCGCAGAGGGGGCACAGGAGGTGAACGCAGTCAGTGATGCGTCTACCGAGTTGTGGCACAGGCGGCTCGGCCATATCAGCGAGAAGGGGATGAGCTACTTGGTGAACAGGAAAGTGATTCCGGGGCTAAAGTCTACAAAGTTGGAGAAGTGCACGCACTGTTTGGCTGGGAAGCAAAGTAGGGTGTCTTTCCAGAGTCACCCAAGTTCGAGGAAGCCGGCGTTGCTCGAGTTGATTCACTCGGATGTCTGCGGTCCTTCTTGGTGGTGCTTCTTACTTTGTGACTTTTATTGATGACTGTTCCAGGAAGGTTTGGGTCTATGCCTTAAAGACCAAGGATCAGGTGCTGCCTACTTTCAAGGAGTTTCAGGCCTCCGTTGAAAGGGAGACGGACAAGAAGTTGTTGTGTGTTCGGTCCGACAATGGCGGCGAATAGATCAGTCCCTTTGATGCGTATTACAGAGAGCAAGGGATATGACACCAGAAGACTCCGCCAAAGACACCTCAGCTCAATGGTGTAGCGGAGCGCATGAACAGGACACTGATGGAGAGGGTGCGGTGTTTGCTGTCAGAAGCAAACTTGCCGGGCAGTTATTGGGGTGAGGCTCTTCTCACAGCTGCTTATATTATTAATTTGTCTCCTAGTGCTCCTTTGCAGGGTGATGTGCCTGACAAAGTATGGTACGGCAAGGAGCCGTCATACAGTCACCTGCGGGCGTTTGGTTGTAAGGCCTTCGTGCATGTACCGAAGGACGAGAGGACCAAACTTGAGCCGAAGACGAGGCGATACGTCTTTGTCGGCTACGGTCGGGATGAGTTTGGCTATAGACTCTACGACCCAGTGGAAGGAAAGCTCTACAGAAGCAGGGACGTGGTGTTCGTCGAGGATCAGACCATGACCAACACTCAGGATTTCGAGACGCCTTCTGAGGCTGAGGAATTGCCTGAGTTAGAGTCATTTCGCTTCGAGCAGTTTCCAGAGGACATCGCGGAGGATCCAGTTATGGAGGAGCCGGTACATAGAGTTGCTCCCAACCTTGATCATCAGCCTGCTGATGGTGGTCAGGGTGTCCCTCAGGAGGATGAGCATGCCAGAGAGGTAGTTCCTGAAGGGGCGGAGGCTGTCGGTATACAGCTAGCACCAGTGGCTCCACTGAGAAGGAGTGACAGGGATCGTCGACCATCTACGAGATACTCATCGGATGAGTATGTGCTATTGACTGACGGAGGAGAGCCCGAAAGTTTTGCAGAGGCTATGGAAGACGAACACAGACAGGAGTGGATGGTAGCTATACAGGAGGAGATGAGTTCCTTGCACACCAATTCTACTTATGATCTGGTGTGGTTGCCAAAGGGCAAGAAGGCTTTGAAGAATCGATGGGTGTTCAGAGTGAAGCAGACGGATGATGCTACTCGCCCTCGATACAAAGTGAGGCTGGTAGTCAAGGGCTACGGTCAGCGGAAAGGCGTGGATTATGATGAGATCTTTTCGCCTGTCGTCAAGCATTCGTCTATCCGGGTGGTGCTAGCATTAGCAGCCAGTTTCGACTTGGAGGTCGAGCAGATGGACGTAAAGACAGCGTTCCTCCACGGTGATCTTGAGGAGAAGTTGTACATGGAGCAGCCGGAGGGATTCTGTGAGAAGGGCAAGTCACATTTGGTCTGCCGGTTGAGGAAGAGCTTGTATGGTCTGAAGCAGGCTCCGAGGCAGTGGTACAGAAAGTTTGAGTCGTTTATGGGGGAGCATGGTTATGCACGGACGACGTCGGACCATTGTGCATTTGTGAGGTATTTTGCCGAGGATGATTTTATCATCTTATTGCTCTATGTTGATGATATGCTATTAGTGGGTCAGAATGCCACTAGGATAGCGGAGTTGAAGCGCCAACTGGGCGCGGCCTTCTCTATGAAGGATTTGGGCGCAGCGAAGACTATTCTTGGGATGGAGATCAGCCGAGAGAGAGAGTCCAAGCTGCTACACTTGTCCCAAAAGAAGTACATTCACCGGGTACTTCAGCGTTTCGGGATGGACGGGTCGAAGAAAGTGAGTTCCCCCCTCGCGGCTCACTTTAAGTTCACTGAGGAGCAGTGTCCATCTACCGAGGACGAAAAGGAAGATATGGAGCGGGTTCCATATGCTTCAGCTGTGGGAAGCCTTATGTATGCTATGGTGTGTACGAGGCCAGATATTGCTCATGCAGTTGGTACGGTAAGCAGGTATCTTTCGAATCCTGGAAGGGTACACTGGAGTGCGGTCAAGTGGATTCTACGATATCTTCAGGGCACTGCTGGTTGGAGACTTTCCTTTGGTGGTGACGAGCCGAAACTGGTTGGGTGTACCGACACTGATATGGCTGGAGATGTAGACACGAGGCGATCGACTTCAAGCTACGTGATGATGTTTGCAGGAGGAGCAGTGTCGTGGCAGTCGCGGTTGCGGAAGTGTGTTGCCTTGTCGACGACGGAGGCGGAATACATTGCGGCGACGGAGGCTTGCAAGGAGCTGTTGTGGATGAAGAAGCTGTTGCAGGAAATGGGACTGAAGCAAGAGCAGTATACTTTGCTTTGCGACAGTCAGAGTGCTGTCCATCTTGTGAAGAATCAGACGTTTCATAGCCGGTCCAAGCACATCGAGACTCGGTATCATTGGATACGGGATGTGGTTGAAAAGAAGGACGCGGAGCTTGAGAAGGTGCATACAGATGACAACGGAGCTGATATGTTCACGAAGATTCTACCAAGGGGGAAGTTTGAGTACTGCAGGCAGATCGTCGGGATGACGACGTCCTCTCCATAGTTGTGAAGGGGGAGATTTGTTGGAGTGGGTGGGGTTCCCAACCTATGTAGAGAAGATCCCGGAGTGCGACGAGCGCCGTCCGATGTCGGAGAAGCTCGGGAGTAGTTGTTGCTGCTGCTGCTGCCCCAAAGAGGGTTCTGGACCAAGTCTGCCGAGTTCGGGCCGAACTCGGTCTGGCCGTTCCAGGGTTTGGCCATCCAGTGCTGGTTGCCCCACACAGAGTTCTGGCCGAACTCTGTGTGTCGGGGGGCTGAAGCGGATTTCAGGATGAGTTTTCATCATTGGATCTAATCCAACGGTCCAGGTTGGTTGCGGGATTAGGGAGATATATTGAGTTTTCTCAACCCTAACTTATAATCGCATTGGACAACACAAGTTTGAGAGAGAAGGAGGCAAGAGTGCCATTACAACTTCGGAGAAGAAGACGGAGGATTGAAGGTCGCTGTTCGAAGGAGATCGTGTTTCGGGTAATCTCTACTCGTCCTTCTCGTTCTTTGTAGCCTTGTGATCATTGTTCTTGTCTCTGAGTGTTATGGGGATCCAATTTGGATCGGGAGGAGTTTGTAGAGGGTGTAATTCTTCTATTCCATTAGTGGAGGCTTCTCAGGGTTGGACTCCGATCGTCCCGTGGTTTTTCCCGCAAGGGTTTCCACGTCAAAAATTCTCTGTGTCTGCGTGATTGTTTTTGTGTGCTTGTTTTTGGGTTCGTGCGTTGTTTGCTCGGTCCTCTCGCAGGTACTCTCCGGTTTGGGGAAAGGTTTCCGCGCTTCTTTCCCAACACTTCTAAGCAGATAAGTTACCCTTTGAACCTCTTTTCCATGTTCATATCACCTTTAACGAAATATATCAATTTTTTAGACCTTTCCTATCATGTACTCTATACCTTTGATAGTTTATTTCCTTCTTTCCAACAGATTAAACCTTTATTATCATGTCCACATAACCCCTAAATAACAAAAGTCTCAATCATGTAAACAAATTTGGCAAAACAAGATTTTTTTATTTTCTAAAAACCAAAGGAGGTACAAGAGTTATCATGAAAAGCAAAAAAAAACATTTTTGATGAGGAAAGCTAGCAAGATCTGCTATCCTCTACCTTAGTATATTTATTTGGAGATCCTTCTTAGACTGGGCCCTCACAACTGCTTCTCACCAAAGGACTTCATCATTTTTAAATTGGCCAGTGGTGCATATTAATTAGCTATGATGGCCCAGTCACACTCTGATGCCTCATAGCTTATTGGAGCATGGCTAGTCTATTGTTCATCAGCTGGCATTGTGCAGCTTCACATTTAAAGTCCATATCCAAGACCAGCAACATTTTTTGAGAATTTCAGTCGTTCTACCTTGGAGATAAGACGAGTCTCTTAAGAAGCATGAAGTGTCAAGGAAGAACTCGTAGAGGTCCATTCAAAGAGCTTGCATTATGGATCTTCTTATGTTCTTCAAAGTCTGCCTAGAGTGTCATGAGCTCTATAGATATATTGTTATACGCTTCATCATACATGGGAGTCAAATCTCCCTATCGCAGCAAGATTAGTTGTTCGACAGACTTTTCCTGGTCATCAATAATCTGCTCCATTTTTTTAGTTCGGCCTTTAATTCCAAACTTTCTGATGGCTTTAGATGGACAAAAGGCAGTTTTCTTGAGTTCGACAAAAGAAAGGTTCTTTTCGACGATTAAGTCCAAGCATGTCTTTAAAGTGACGTAAAAGGATCTGATTTGATTCGAGACAAACTTTTCAATATAACAGTCTGCACTTAGTATCAGAGATATTGGTATAGAAGCAGTTATCTGGGGTGGAGGCAGTGCCCTAATTTCAATAAAGATGCTCGTTGCAGCCACATCTGTTGATAGTTACACTTGAGATGATGAAGCTATTTAAAAGAAACATTTTATTAATCAAGTCAGATTACTGAAATAAAGAATTCAAGGTCACATCTTTATACCTTCAACGGGAGGAGAAGGAAGAGCTATCTTCCTGGCTGATATAGGTACATATGGATCTTGAGAATCACCACTCACCAAGTGTCGGAACATGGCTAGTTCATCTACACCAAGTCCATCAATGGTGGCAGCTGGATCCCCAAGAGCAGCTTTAGTTGTTTATTGAGCAACGACTTCAAAGACTTCTTTGTGTGAGGTAGAGGCTTGCTCTTGACTCGCTACACCTGTAAATCATCAAACAAGCAAAGTTAAGATAATTACTTACAAAGCTATAAAGTAATCTAGTTAAAGGGTAAAATAACACCTTGGTCTATAGAAGCCTGATTTGTCATCATCCTAAACTTGACTAAAATATTTCAAAGGTAAATATTTGTCCCGGTGTTGATCAGGGAATGGAGGTACCTGGTATTAGCACTTGCGGTTCTTGTTATGGTGCAACGACAGAACTTCATGCAGGAGGATGTAGATCGACAATATTAACTACCTAATGTGGAGAATCTATGGCAACCAAGATATCTTCTTGTAGTTAAAAATTAGCTTAAGTTTTTCCATTGCATTTGTTTCTATTACAACTGGCTCATCTACCCTGGATGCCCCTCGAACGATGAGTCAATCGCTTTAATCTTCGTCTCTTTTACATTTCTAAAAGAATCAGTAATATGGTGGGTTGTCTTCCTTCTTGGAGATGGTTGTCATGTCCCGATTCCGTCAAATCGATAAATAGCTACTAGGCATGACACCATACATGTCTAAGTTGCACTTGTACAGGTGTGTTCGTATGCATATTAAAACATCATGGCTTTACAGAGGTTTATAATAGAATTTAAGCATAGAAATTGAATAATGAACATGCACAAAATACAATAACTCTTTTCATTGATAATTCACATTTATACATAGGTTTCTGAACAACTGAGTAAAGGGTGTTGTAGTGGCTTACATTTTGAACAACAAAATGAAATACATCATTTCACACATTATATCTCTTTATTAAATTTTAAAACAAAAGATATGAACACCTTCAACGCAAGTCTTCAAATGCCACTTGGGGAAGCTTCAAAATAGAAATAAGGCTTATGTGCCTAGGTGAACCTTCAGTTCTTTAACACGCGCCTTGGTTCACAGTAACTATGAAGATGTGGGTGACTATATTGTTGTGTACTGGTGTGCAACAAGTTAACCCACATCACCGATTATTAATACAGAACATATATAAAATCATAGAGTAATAATGATCTTTTTTATCTTTTCTTAGTTCAATTATAGATCATAAGATAAAAATGTAACCAAAAATTATACATCACCCATAGGTGATTCTTACCTACGATAGTCTTTATCCCTGCAATAGAACTTACCATGTCCTTTCCTGCAAACTATATATCATTAACTAAGTAGTTTAAATATATAAAGGTCACTAACACAACAAGCCATCCTAGACTATAGCTTGGTTAGACTGTAACTACCTAAATTCGGAAGAGGGATATTTTTGTCATTTTATAATATTATATTGTGTATATTTATTTGTTAATATTGTGTTAGTTATTAAGATTAGTCGCTAGCCTATTTGTTAGACTTGTGTCAGTGAACCGATTAGATTAGACACTACGTTAGAGACCAATAATTAGCATGATATGATTCATGGACCAAATCATTGGAATAGGCCCAATTAGACCCTTAGTCATGACCATTTAATTAAATTAGGGATTAGACTATTTACCGAAATAGATTTAGGACCTTCCATGTATTATTTAGCACTCATGACAACATTTAGAGGAATAGATGGACATTTTAGATTGGCTTAACCCTAGCCATAAGTAGTCGGCCATGAGAGGAAGGGGATCTCATTCTTTCATTTCACTCCATTGCTCCATTCTTTTCATTTTGGTGTTCTTCCCTAATTTGAGCCATTCCTCCACCAATCCCTCTCAAATTTCACTCAATCTCTCATTCATTCGTCTCATTCTCTTCACTAGAAGAAGCCTAGGAGCTTGGAGACTAAGAGCACAAGAAGAGGAGTCTATTTGCTAGGAGCTACATGTTTAAATCGTGTCTATTGGACTTTTTATTAGGAATCCATCTCCCAATAGGTATATATCTCATCCGGTGGCACGGTTTATTTTGATAACATTAACAACATCTACATAGTCTAGTTTTCTCTGTATTTCAGATTGATATTCTTTCAAAAGCTCTACTACATAAAGTCTGTCCATTCAAGCCAAGTCATCAAAGCCTTGAAGACTGAAGAAAAGACCAGCGATCCTTAAAGACGGCTCTCAACACTTCAAGATATCGAGTCTGTACAAGGTCTAGGTCTTTCAGTAAACACTTAAGGTTGAATGACAAAACGAAAAGCTCTTCTATTTTTTTAGTCAAAAATCAATGTCTAAAAGAACGGCATATCGACGGTATACTTCGGCATACCGACGGTATACCATTTTATTGGCCACAAAATGTTCTATGACAAATATCGGCATACCGACGGTATACTACGACATACCGACTGTATACCGTTTTGTTAGCCACAAAATATTCTATAAAAAATATCGGAGTACCGACGGTATACTACGGCATACCGACGGTATACCGTTTTGTTAGCCACAAAATGTTCTGTGACGAACATCGTTATACCGACGATATACCGGTTTATCTAATTTAATTTTTGAATGGACGAATACTAGCATTAATTGCTAGCATTAAATGCTCCCAACGGATATAATTATTATCGTTATTGTTCAGAACGGTATACCGACAACATGCCGGTCCATACCGACGGTATGCCGTCTGGGCTATATTCAGGAGTATTAAATGATACCTACTCTTGGTTTCTATATAAATGGATGCCTTCTCTCTCTTGAAGGCTTATCCACTTAAGCCATAAATTTCCCAACAACCAAGAGCTCCACCATTACTACTCTACCCAAGCTTTTAATTGTCATCCATTCCAAAAGTGCTAGAGTATTCAAGAGTTGTACTTTTTGATCTTCAAGTGTTAGAAGATCAATAGTTCTCTTTCTTTCCTTTTGAAGTTGGCGAGCCTTCGTAAGAAAACTCGTGTGTAAGAAGTTTGCGAGTTCTTCGGATCCAAACTCGTGTTGAAGATGGCGAGTTCTTCGGATCCAAACTCGTGTGTACTATTTTACTAAATAGTGGATTTAAGCCCGGAGAGAGTTTCGGGATTGGATTGCCTCCAGAAAGGATACCAGGATACATTGCGTGTTTGATTTTCTTACTCTCTCTCTCTTTTTAATTGAATAATATAGCTTCTTGTGTTTAAATTATTTTATTTCCCTATTCACCCCCCTCTAGGGTTCTACAATTGGTATCAAAGCTTTGTTCTCTTGATTTTAATTTACACCCTTAGAGTGATCCATGGCCACTAACCCTAGTATCAACACTTTCCACAATGAGGGACACTCCACAAATAGACCTCCTCTATTTGATGGAACCAACTATAACTATTGGAAGATTAGGATGAGCATTTATCTAAAGTCCATAGATTTTGATTTATGAGATTGTGTGATAAATGGTCCCCCTACTCCTTCCGGAGTTATTGAGGATGTTGTACTGACACCCTTAGGGACAAACTCACTGAGAATGTCAAGAAGCTTGCTAGTCGAGATGCTAAGGCTATGAACGCTCTTTACTGTACTCTCGATAGCAGTGAATTCAATAGAATATCTACTTGCAAGACTTCTAATGAGATTTGGAAGTTGCTTGAAGTCACACACGAAGGAACATCACAAGTAAAAGAATCAAAGATTAGTAGACTCACACAAGAATATGAGTCTTTTAAGATGAAACAAGATGAGTCTATTACTTGCATGTTTACTCGTTTCGGTGATATCATTAATTCTCTTTCTTCTCTTGGCAAGGAATATCCTGCTCATGTAAAGATCAAGAAAATTCTCAGAGGATTGACTAAAGGATGGAGTCCTAAAGCTACCGCCATCATTGAAGGAAACGACCTGACAGTCATGAACCTTGAGACCCTCATGGGGAAGCTTATGACTCATGAACTTGACATGAAAGATCAAGAAGAATCTTCCATGCAAGAGAAGGAGAAGGAGAAGGCCAAAGAGAAGGAGAAGTCTCTGGCTCTCAAAGTTACAAAATCCTACTCAAAAGATAGCTCCGACGACAACGAGTCAGATGATGATAAAGAAATAGCTCTCACAGCTAAGCACTTCCGAAAGTTCCTCAAGTTCAACAAAGCCAACCGCTTTAGACGGGACAACGATGAAGATCCGGCATGCTACCAATGCAAAAGAACCGGTCACATCAAGAGAGATTGTCCTATGACAAGAAAAGACTCAAGTAAGTACGAGAAGCCCAGCAAAGGAAGCTCTTCCTCCAGAAAATTCACCAATACCAGCATTTGGTGTGAGAGCAATGCTAGAGATTCAGACAATGACAAAGATTGCAAACACAATACAAATGTTTGTCTCATGACAACCGATGAGGTACTCGATGATCTCTCTTTAAATACTCTCACTTATGATGACTTGGAAAATGTTATTCTTGAACTACACGAAGAACACAAAGGTGTTAGAAATAAATACAAGAAATCTCTAAAAGAGGTTGATGCACTTCAACTCGAAGTAGAAAGACTTTCCAACATCATTATTGATGTAAAAGGGAAATCTCCTGCTTCCGACACAGATGAAATAGAGTCTTTGTGACTCAAGTTTCAAGAATCTCTAGTCACCATTAAGAAAAAGGATGATGAGATTCAATCCCTCAGAAGAGCTTATGATTTTGCCATGCATAAAGTTCAAGCTGCAAATAGAAGAGAATATGATACTTCTACTAAGTATAATGATCTTCTCGTACAGAGTAAGAGACTAGGTAATAAGAACACTACTCACACATGCTCCAAGACACCCCCACACTCATCACAATACTAGTCATAATTCTTACATGAACAAGAGCACTACACACAAGGCCTATCCTAACACAAGAAAAGGACCGTTTGTTAAGAAGAACACCTCGCATCATGCCTTCTATCATCATTATAACACTCATGTTAGAACTCCTTGTACTAATGCTTCACATGTGCATAACACTCACACATTTTCTTCTAAATCATATATGATGTGCAACTATTGTGGCTTGCTTGGACATACTTCTAATTATTGTCTGACAAGGAAACAAGTTGATATGAAAGTTTATAAATGGATTCCTAAGACTAACTATCAAGGACCCAAACAATCATGGGTACCAAAATGTTCATCTTCAACTTATGTTGTAGGTGAAGAATCCTTCTCATGCTAGAAGCAAGTGGATCCTCGATGGCTGTTGTTCACGGCACATGACTGGTGATACTTTAATTTTTACAACGCTATCGATGAAGAAGGAAGGACATATTTTTTTTGGTAATAATCTAAACGGTAATATCATAGGAAATGGTAATATCGGTTCCCCTTCTTATCCTTCTATTAAGAATGTTTGTCTTGTTACAAATCTCAAATACAATATTCTTAGTATTATTCATCTTACCGATAATGGTTATGATATTAAGTTTGTTAAACTCAAATGCTTCATTACCGATAGCTCTAGTGGATCTACAGTATATGAAGGCATTAGAGAAAACAATATCTATGTTCTATATCTTGTCGAAGGTACTAACAATGACAGACACCTAGTTGCAAAGAACGGTGAAAGTTGACTTTGGCACATGAGGCTCCGACACGCCAACATGGATACCATTTCTCGTCTTGCAACCAAGAAGCTTGTACGAGGACTTCCAAGTATCCCCTTCAAAAGGATATGGTGTGTGAAGAATGCGAGAAAAGTAAGTTGACCAAGTCATCCTTCAAATCCATCAACTATGTGAGTACCACTAGACCACTTTAACTTATTCATATGGATCTATTTGGTCCTAGTAGAGTAGCTAGTCTTGGAGGCAAGCTTTATGCTTTTGTTTTGGTTGATAATTTTTCGAGATTTACTTGGGTTATTTTTCTTGCTTGTAAAAGTGATACTTTTCGTAAATTTGTTGTATTTTGTAAATGTGTTCAAAATGAGAAAGGCTTTTCTATTAACAAGATTAGAAGTGATCATGGAGGAGAATTTGACAATGCCGATTTTAAAAGATTTTGTGAAAACAATGGTTTTGGTCATGATTTTGCCCTCGAACTCCTCAACAAAATGGTGTTGTGGAGAGAAAAAATAGAACCCTTGGCGATATGGCCCAGGTTATGTTAAACCAATATAAGCTCCCACAATACTTTTTGGCGGAAGCCGTTAACACGGCATGTCATGTTATAAATAGGGTCTTGATTAGACCTATTTCTAAAAAGACTCCTTATAAGCTTTGGTTTGACAAAATTCCCTCTATTGAGTATTTTAAAGTTTTTGGATGCAAATGTTTTATTTTGAATACCAAGGACAACCTAGGAAAGTTTGAAGAAAAAGCTTATGAAGGTATTTTCCTTGGCTACTCAATTCATAGAAAAGGTTTTCATGTCTTTAATAAAAGAAGTCTTGTTGTCGAAGAGTCAATTAATGTCTCTTTTGATGAACTTAATTCTTCTACATCCTCCTCATCCGATGATATTGGTGACATCTCGTTTGGTTTGGAGAACTCTTCTATTGGAGATCCTCATCCTTTTTCATCTAACAATGAAATTGTGATCCCTCCAACAAAAGATTCTCCACCACTCGAGCCTCCTCAAGAGGATCTCCCAAAGGAATGGAGATTTGTCCCTAATCATTCTAAGGAGCTTATTATTGGGGATCCTTCTTCCCGTATAAGTACTAGATCCTCCACTCCTGATCTTTGTACAAACGTGGCTTTTATTTCTCAAATAGAGCCTAAAAACATTAATGATGCTTTTTATGATAAATTTTGGATGATAGCGATGCAAGAAAAGCTAAATCAATTTGAGCAAAACAAGGTTTGGGAACTTGTCCCTAAACCTAACAACCACCCCATTATTGGAACTAAATAGGTATTTCGTAATAAACTTAATGAAGATGGGTTAGTGACTCGTAACAAAGTCCGATTGGTTGCTCTAGGCTATAACCAAGAGGAATGCATTGACTACGATGAAACCTATGCTCCGATTGCTCGTCTTGAATCCATTCGTATGCTATGTGCTTTCGCTTGCTTTAATGGTTTCAAACTCTTTCAAATGGATATTAAAAGTACTTTTTTAAATGGTATTATTAAAGAGTAAGTTTATGTTAAGCAACCTCCTGGCTTTAAAGATTTTCAATTTTCTCATCATATTTTCAAACTACACAAAGCCCTCTATGGCCTCAAACAAGCTCTTCGTGCTTGGTATGAGCGCCTTAGTTCCTTTCTTATTTCACACAACTTCTCTAAGGGTAAAGTCGACACCACACTTTTCATCAAATCCCTTAATGGCACACTTTTATTAGTACAAATTTATGTCGATGATATTATCTTTGGTTCTACTAACATTGCACTTTGTGTAGAATTTGTTAAAGTAATGCTGGATGAATTTGAAATAAGCATGATGGACGAACTATCATTCTTTTTGGGCTTGTAAATCAAACAAGGACCCAAAGGAACCTTCATCAATCAAGCAAAATATACAAATGATCTCCTCAAGCGCTTCGAACTTGACTCATCCAAATCAATGAGGACTCCTATGGCAACAACGACAAAGCTTGACAATGATGAAGATGGTACTTCGGTCGACATTCATAAGTATCGAGGTATGATCGATAGTTTACTTTATCTAACTGCTAGCCGACCTGATATCATTTTAGTGTATGTCTTTGTGCACGATACCAAGCAAATCCAAAAGAATCGCACTTATGTGCTGTAAAGCGTATTTTTCTATATCTCAAAGGCACCATTAATATGGGTCTTTGGTATCCGAAATCTTTATCCTTTGAGCTTCACGGCTTCTCGGATGCAGATTTTGTCGGATGCAAAATTGTCCGAAAAAGCACTAGCAGCATATGTCAATTCCTTGGGAAATCCTTGGTATCGTGGTTTAGTAAGAAACAAAACTTTGTTGCTCTTTCAACCACTGAGGCCGAGTATATAGCAGCCGGATGCTGTTGTGCACAAATTCTTTGGATGTCTCAAACACTTGTAGACTATGGCATTTTTTCTACTTGCACCTCTATTAAATGTGATAGCACTAGCTCGATAAATCTCACAAAAAACACCGATTTGTCACTCCCGCACGAAGCACATTGAGATTAGACAACATATTCTTCGTGACCATCAACAAAAGGAGGATATCCGCCTTGATTTTATTGACATTACTTATCAATTAGCCGACATTTTCACCAAACCACTCCCGGAGGATCGTTTCATTTTTCTCTGCCAAGAATTAGGCATCATTCATTTGGACACTTAGCTCATCTCCAACGGCACACCGACGGTATACGTCGGCATACCGATGGCATGTCGTTTTACATTCAGAATTTCGTTCTGTGCGCAAAATTGTCATACCGCCGGCACACGTCGGTATACTGACGGTATGCCGTTTGAGGCGGACAGCTGCTGTCAAATCTGCATCGGGCCCCCATCTTTTCCACTACTCCTTTTTCCTCTTCCCTCATTAACTACCCATCAAATCACCCTCTATCTCTCATTAACAACCCATCTAATCTCTTCCTCTTTCCCATAACTTCCCATCCTATCCTACCCCTTCCATTACTTTTATTAACTACATTCATCATTACTTTTTCAAAACTCCCCTCCATTTACTCTTCCATCACTCTTCCTCAACTCTCAAAAACCCTTTCATCTTCCCAATATTCCTTTATAAACTCCACCTTCTTCTTCTTCCTCCTCTTCACTCTTCATCTGTTCTCCTTTACAACTCTCCATCCTCCCATGGCAACCCACAATGTCCTCGCTCCTCCTCCACCACTGCCAATCCGTTCACCCTCGTGCCTCTCCCCCATGGCTATGATCCAAAAATCTTCACCTCCGCCATGGCTGCCGACGCTTGGTTCCAGCATTATGCCAGCCACAACGTCTACAAGGGCCGTGCCATAAACTGGAATATTTTTTTCGGCCATCTCTCCCTCTTTGAGTCGGCCGGTCTCTCATCTCTTCTTCGACGTCAGGTTCCCGTCTACCCCGTCGTGGTGCGCCTGTTCTACTGCAACCTCATTCCCGACATCCAGAACAACGCCACCGAGACCATGGTGAACGATCGGCACTTTCGCCTGACAGCTCAAGATATTGCTGGCATTCTTGAAGTCCCTGACAAAGGAGATGCTCTGCCAACCTTGCCTGCTCTCTACCCTTCTGCCGAAGTCTCCTTTGACGAGTTCTGCGCTATCATTTGCAAGGGAACCAATCCTCCGACCATTTTGGCCCTTTTTTCGTAGTTTGATCCGTTCTACTACGAGCTCCATCGGATCGTTTGCCACACCATCTACCCCAAGGGCGGAAAACTACGATGCGATCACCAATGACGCACTCGTATGCATGCACTATCTCTACTATAAGAAGACTTGGTCCTTTCCCAAGACTCTTCTTAATGCCTTCATCGATGTCCTGCCTACGAGTAAGCAATCACTTTATTATGGCGCCTTCATCACCCTCATCATGTAGGCAAAGAACGTGGATCTCTCCCTCTGCCAGTCGGACGACGTACCATCCTACCTTGCTATCTCTCGTTCCATCCTTGGTGCATCCGCGTCTCATGCATCTTCCTCCCAAGCACCGCCGGCCACTACTTATGTTGTGCCCTCTTCTACTCCTCCTACATCCGGGCGTTTCATGCCGCTGATCCAGCAGCATTTGACATGCGCATGGCTCAGACGGAGGAGCAGATGAGGGCCAATACTCGCGGCCTTGGGAACCTTATCCAGAGCCGCTTCCATGACCAGGCCTATTTCATTCAGCGCACTCTCCAGGACCGGAATGCCTATCTGGATCTCAACCTTCAGGATCCCATGTACCAAGGCTCCCGCTTCTCTGACCCCAACGCCTACGGCTTCATGTACCCGGACGGCGTGGATCCTTGGTGCATTTCACCGTGCTCAGGGTGGGGACGGCGATGATCCGAGGATGATTAGTTTGTGGCCTCCTGTTGTTGATGGTGGTAGAATAAATGGTTGTCATTTTAGTGTGTGTCCTTTAAGGTCCTTCGGGGACCAATAGTTGTTTTTTGTTGTGTGAAGTCCTACAGGGACTATTTCTTATGTTTGTTGTTGTCTTGATCACTCATGGAGAAGAGTTTTATTTGTTTTCTGTAGTGTCCAGCATGAACCAAATTTCCAAATCTAATATATGCATGATTTTGTCTATCATACTGTTTTTCCTACTTATTGCTATATTTTTTCCTTATTTTCCATCTTTGAATAAGTGACAAAGGGGGAAAAAAATGTATTGAGGGGGAGTTGTCTACTTCGGGGGAGTCACTTCTTG
>JANAVB010033265.1:0-67056 GCA_029216955.1 Iris pallida | reverse complement strand
ATAAAATTTTTGGGAAAGTGTGACGATGGAGATCGAGACCGCAGCGGCTCCTTTACTCTGTTGACGATCTAACGATGAGTTGAACTTGCTCTGATTTTGGTTGTGTGAGTGGAACTCTGGATCGCCAATCAAGAAGACATCGAAGTTGCCGAAGTCTCTTGATCGAAGGAAGACTCCTTCTATATATAGGCGGGCACATATGCGATGCACATAAGGGTTTTTTCTGATGTGCAGGAATGCTACACGTGGAGATATGAGAGAATCTGTTGTGATTGCACGATGAGGGCTACTGTTGAGCTGACACGTGGTGAACACTGAGATTCTCTTCCATCAAGCTCTCAGGTAGTTATCAATATAACTGAACAAACGACACATGTCGTGCGTTTGCTCGATAATCTTGATCGGATGAACCCGAGTGGATTTTGCTCCTATCGATAAAGTCAAATTTTGTCCTTATCTTAGGGGCCACGGTTTAAACAAACTGATTGGATATTTTCTTGTCCACATGAACATACTCCGTCCTTATCTTTAGGAGCGGTAGTTTAAAGAAAACTAATAGAATATTGTCCCTATCCAAAACCAAACTCTGTTCTTATTTTAGGAGCGGCAGTTTAAACAAAGGGATTGGATCATATCTGAAAAGACATAAATGTTAGAATGGCCATATGGAACAGTGCCAACTCACAAAGCTGTGCGTCTATACGAGCTGCGCTTCTGGTGAGGTTTCGATGTCACTGCGCTTTTAGGCCACGAGGAGACTATTGCTTCGAAGGCCACGGAGTCACTGCGCTTTAGGGCAACGAGTAGACTGTGTTGAGGCAACAGAGTCACTGTGCTTTAGGGCGACGAGTTGACTGTACTGAGGCAACAAGGTGTCAGATGGAGCCGTTGAATGGGCTGTGCTTCTGGATCGGAAGGAAGGAGTTGCACTTCCGAAGGTGCTACGCTTCTGGGTTGAAGCGAGGGAGATGCACTTCTGGTTGAACCGAAGGGGCTGCGCTTCTGGGTTAAACCAAAGTGGCTGCACTTCTGAGTTGAAGAAGCTAGTTTTGTCGAAGTCATTTTCTGTGAGAAAAATTAATGACTGCTCTTGAACGGATCAGTCAAAACTCTCTCTTAATTACCACTATTTGGGGGGCTCGAGAAGGTAACTAAAACTTAGTCAAATAAATCTATTTAATGAGATTTATTGTGCTGAGTCCGAGGTTCATTCTATTACTTTGGAGTCTTTTAACCGACTGCCACGCGACACGTGGGTTGGACCACGGGCCCATATATAAAAAGGAGCTTTTCGGTTAATACTTGCTCACAGTTTCTTTGTCATTTTCTATGTCGTGATTGACCCCGACTTAACTTCGAACGGCCATTGGCCTTGCACAAGTCGAGTGTTGGTTGTAGATCTCTTTGTCAAAGAAGTGGCTTTGTAAAAGGACAACTACTGAGTTTTTAGATGCTCTTGAGTGTTTGGCATATGGAGTTCGAACCTGAACAACATCTTGGAGGTCTTCGAGATCCAAGCTACCGGGTTTGGATTGATTGCCAACTTAAAGAGCTACAGGTTGTGCTCTGCCCTACTCAATAATGGCTTTATTAGCCATATTAGGGTGGGGCTGCACGCCCTGTTATGCTGGAAGAGCCACGGGCGATGTTGCGAGCAGTACCTACATTCTTCGTTCGGGCCAATAGCTACTTCATTAGCCATATTGGAGTTCCTCTACGTCTGACTAGGAAGTGGCTCGCTCTGACGAGGAAGTGATTCGCTCTGACATTGCTGCGCATTTAGGGGGTTGTACGCTTTCTGAAGATTGCACACTTGTAGACTTTAGGTATTTTAGTCTTTATATGTAATCATGAAGAGTCTGTAGTAGATCTTTGTAGACATTATTTTAATAAAAAACTTCTTTGTACGTCTTCTGTAGCTTGTTATTGTCTGCGCTTTTGAACATGTGTTGTCTTCTGCGCTTTTGTGGACTACATGCAGTGAGTGTTGTCATCTGCGCTTCTGTGTATATGTGCTTATTTATGCTACTACAAGGCCCCCTTTAAAGTTTTCGAACTTAAAACAATAAGCATGAAATGACACATGGCTTCTGTACAGCATGCTCACTGACAGGCTGTCGTCACGCCTATCCTTCGGCATTAAATGCCCTAAGCCGTCATTTCACTTAAAGTTAATAATAAATCCTCATTTTTGGAAACGGACATCATGATTTCGACTTTAATTTCCATGTCGTTCGAAGAGTTTCTTCGAATACTAAGGGTTTTGTCCTTATTTGCTGACGTGGTTTCACCCTATAAATAGGGTATAGCTCATAGGGGGAAATTTTCTTGCCATCTGTCTTCTACTTCCAACCGAAGCTTCTGTCAGGGTTTTTCTTTTCCTAAACCCTTAACTTTTCTGCCATGGATCCCAATAAGTCGAGAGCTCTGAAAGCTCCGCGAGCGACTGCGGTGAGCACGAAGAAGGCCATAGAGAAGCGACCAGCCTCAGGAGCCGTCGACTTTGATGATTCTCCGGCTGTCGATTTCGTAGTACACGACGACGTGCGGCCGCATGTCGTGAGTATTGAACTATGACCCTCTGCCTCGTGGATGCACATGAGCGTTTACTCCTCGGAGTATTATCTCGTAGATGTGCTAAAGCTTTCCCTACTGATGCACACAGACACTGCTCTTCAGAGAAGTGTCTGTAGATGCGTTGAAGCTTTATCAAGTGATGCACATGGTTATTGTTTTTATAAAGCAATGATTATAAGATGTGCTGAAGTTCTGCTGACGCGCAAGATCACTATTCAGTACCTATGCGGATTCGCTGAAACACAATATTACGAAGTAGCGTCTACGCAGATGCTTTCTTGCTGAAGCGCAATATTATGAAGTAGTACCTACGCGGATGCTAGCTTGCTGAAACACGAAATTATGAAGTGGTACCTGCACGGATGCTAGCTTGCTGAAATGCAGCGCTATGAAGTAACCCTGTGCGGATGTTTGCTTTGCAGAAAATACTAAAAATATTTCTAATTTTTGTCTCGTTTTGTGTAGTTTCTGTGACCACGTTCCTCTTTAATGAGATTCTTTTTGACTCCTACATCTGTGCGTTGGGAACAAATATCGATAAAGAGCTCGTCGAGCTAGCTATGAGGTTGATTGTAAAAGATCAACCAGGAGGGCGACTGGATGAGATCTAGGAGCAGCGTTAGGGTTACTTTTATCGTATGTTGGATCAGGGCAGGTTAACGCCTTCCCTTCGTGCTGGTGCGGGGATGCTAAAGCCTCAGTTTCTTTTTGGTGACCAGCTAGATTTGAAGGAGGCGAACCTCTTAGAACTCTAGACGGACTGGTATTTTAGGAATGCTGGCTTTCTTTATATGTCCCGGTGACCGATTGACACCTACCGCTGTCGATCTTTTTCTATTTCGTCGAAAGACGGCGTATGGAATGGAATCTAACCCCGACCCAGGGGGTTTAGTTGCGGGATGCTTTGTAGTGGACAAGTGTTCTAAGAGAAAGGACACTTTTATATATGGTCGGTGTGGTCCATCGTTTTCTTTGCGGGTGCTGCTCATTGGTTATATGCTCAGTGATCTTACCGTGGATGTCCATCCATTTTTGGGGCTTCTATCTTTGCAAATAGGCTTCTAGCGGATGGATGCACATACCCGACAGGATCCTACCGGGTCAAGGGCTGGGTTCATCATGACAGAAAGTAGAGTGACTTGACCCGATGGATATTGGGTATTTTCAAAAAATACCTGAGTGGCACTGGCTTACGTCGCATCATAAAGGCTACTGAACACGGCATCCCTATCAACCAGCCTTTATTTTTGGCCATGCTGGAGTTGTACAATCACCATACCGGGACCTTTTTTATGCCATGTGGAGAGATAGGACTGGCCCTCCATGAGATATTTGCCATCTTGAAGTTGTCTTGGGGTGAGCACCCGTATGAGGAGTACACCCCTAGCCAAGATGAGCTCATGGGGTTGGAAAATAAGTAACCTGAGATGATGTCAGTGTACAAAGAACTGCCCTGCCATCATCAGGTGCGTGTGCGTCAGGACTCTTCGAAGGGTCAGCCTCACCTTAATGCGTAAAAAAGTACTTCTTTAAGGAGGAACCGTCAGAGCCTGGAACGGTTTGTTTTACTACTCGCAGGGCGTATACCACTGATGAGGTAGAAAATATGACGGCAAAGGCAAAGGAGTCAGCTCCTTCGTTGGACGTCGAGGAAAAGTCCACCTCTATAGTCCATAATTATTTGTGCTAAAACTTAACTTCCATGAGCCGGAAAGCTGTGCTGGCTGCCTTTTTGATGATGTGGCTAAGGAAGCTCGTGGTGCCTGGAGGTTCGAGCTCCGTAGGATGGCTCAATTGGGAGCTTATCATACCGACTGTGAGGTTGGCCTTTGGGTATTCTCTTGCTTTACTTCCTGCCATGGTATGCAACACACTTCGAGGCCTGTAGGAGCTCTCGGAAAAAATAATAGAATATCATGGGTGTGACAGCAAATTCCCTCGGGCGGAGCTTCCCTACCATTATCTGATAGCTTGGTTAGCGCTAAATCATACTAGTTTAATCGTTTCTACCACCTTTGAGGGCTATGAAGAGGGAGACACAACCCTGCACAATTATCACTTAGCGAAGTGGGTCCATAATGGCATTCCTGCCAGCAGACGGGCGTTAAACCGCTTGTACGGCTATAGTTCCAACAAAATTTTGCCTTTCTATGGTGGCTACCTTGCTGGTGATGAGATGGGCGACCGGAAGGGAACAAGGGACGAGCTAACCACCGGTGCCTTTCTGGTTGCTATCCAATCATCCTTCGTATCTAGTGTACCGGAACTAGAACCGGGTATATCTGGAACCTTATTTGTCGAGCCGGTTCGCACGATAGTTTGGCTACAGCCAAGCTATGATGAACAACCCAAGTCCTTGCCTGGGTTACGAGGGAAGTTTGTTTGATGGCGCCCGTGCATGGTATTACTACAACGCTGGATATACTGAGCAGGGTTTATAATTTCTGAGATGTACGGGGAGACCCGTATCTTGTATTTTGCTGTAAAGTTTTACTGCTTGGTGAACAACTTCTCTTTAGATTATGACCAAGAGCGAAGTTTTATTGTGGGTATGAAGTTCGAGAGGCTCCAGCCGGCACCTCAAGAGTTCGCAGTTGCGGGTGGTAAGTCCTCGGATGGTTCCAGTACCTCTCGGGAGAGGGGAAGATACGGTGTCACGACCCACACCCGAAGTAGGGGTATGAGTACGAGACAACGTCCCAGCCTACGCCACAGAAACGGCATAGAATGCTATCTAGGTCTACAATCTAATAATAGTTATAATAACAAAACCTGTCGAAAATGGTCAACTCCAAACGGAGGACAAGCAATGACAATATAATATACTCAATCACAAACTCTAAGAACATAGATAATACTGAAAGATAAAGACAACAAGATATGAAAATATTATCCTGAAAATCCAACACAGAATAATACAAGTCCAGTACTAAATAATAACAAGCCAAAGTGTAATCTGGAGACAAAGTCCAGTACTAAACTTATCTAGCTAAGCTACTCCAATGCCTCATCGGCTGGAGCTAACCCTTGCTGAACTAGGGTCTCCAAGTCTATGCCAACTACGTCATGGGGACCATAGTAGGTAGGACACTCCTTCTCGCCATAATCAGTAAAATTTTGTCAAAATATCCAGTCAGGATAGAACGAGCACAAATCTCCAATAACAGTTCTAATTAGACGATATTAAAAATGTAGCAGTAAATAAAGAGAATATGCAAGGTAAAGTGGTAGTACATGAATCATGGTAAGACATATCAAGACTGTAAATGATGTAAGAACAAGTGAACAGTGTATATCATGTACAGGAATCAGAAAAACTACAATCTATGTGAGTTTAGCACTAGTTTCAACATGTAATCGGCTTAGAAACTTGTACAGGAAAAATGGCCTGGCTAATCATACGTGCGGTGTATGATTAACACTCACAAGGAACAATATCTTGCACAGGAAGGATTTGATCTCATATCTATGCTAATACCCCCGCCCTCGACTATTATAGTGGATCCAACCATGATACGTCATGACACGTATTCTCTGTGAACGTAGCTAGCCTTCGCAGGAATCGTATCTATACAATGCACAGGGAACAAGAAAACTTACACAGGATATACCAAGGAATACAATAAATAATATCTCATGACGGGATCCATACCAATACCAATCCGTGTGAACAATGTGATAAGAGAACAAAGATATCTACTCTAAATACAGAAAACATAGACGATATCATAAAATAGAATTACTATCAGAGAATGTACTCGCCTGAATCTGGTGGAAAATATAAACAATGTATCGAGTCTCCGAGTGAAGTCACAGACCTGAGGATGAGATATGCATGAGTTAAATAGGATTTAACAGTGTTAGGCATGATTTCTAGTGTATGCTATGCAAATCTAGGTCAAACTCAGTCACGCCAGGTCAAACTAAGTCACACCAAGTCAAACTAAGTCAAACTAAATCATACTAGGTCATACTAGGCCAAATAAAGTCGAATTAGGTCATACTAAGTCAAACAAAGTCAAATTAGGTCAAGGTAAGTCAATCAAAGTCAAACAAGGTCAAACTATATCAATCTAGATCATACTAGGTCAAGGGTTGACCTATAGTTGACTTTTGGTCAACTGGTCAACTTCTAATCGAATTTAGGTCAAATTGGGTCAATGGTTGACTCATAGTTGACTTTTGGTCAACTGATCAACTCTGGTCAACTCCTAGTCCAATCTAGGTCCAATATTGACTTGTAGTTGGCTTTGAGTCAAAATAGTCAAACATGGTCAAATCTAAGTCAAATACCATATTCCTAACCGTTTTCTACCAAGATAACCCACTTACCTTATCTCTATAGGTATCTTATATCAATACCTTAAATATCTAGGTAATACCTTAACACCCCATCTACTTTAGACTAGTAAATAACTCACTATACTAGGCTAATATATCCTACCATTTCTTTAGACTAGTATCTACCCATCTATCTTAACATCATAGCAATATCTTACCCTTAGACAATAGGTAAATTCCATTACCTTTTCAATACCTTAGACTTCTCATTTATCCTCCAAGATACTAACTATCCCTCTAAGATACTAACTTGTATCTAACACTCTAACTTACTAGTATCCTAATCTCTAAGATACTAAAATATATATTTAGGACACTAGCTATATACATCTAACTATCTAACATATACTTCTAGTATCCTAAATTCTAAGTTACTAACTAGTAGTATCCTACTCAAGGTAATATGACACACTAACCTATGGCACCAAGATACCAACTTACATCTCCAGACTACTATCTATCCACTAACTTAGGATACTAATTTCTAATATAGGATACTAACTCTATATCTAAGCTATCCTAGGATACTAACCAAGATACCATATACTTTATCCCTATTGGTATCCCAATACCCTTACCTTGGTTGGAAGTCCAAAACCTTAGTCTAGTTATAAATACTTTTGTCTTCCAATACCCAAACTATAGTTATCTAGCATCTATTTATCAACCCCAAGCCATTAGATAACCAATACCTTGGTATCTATCTCTTCTAACACACCTACACACATCTATATACCAACACACTACCACTCAACCAAAACACAAATCACTCAACAAACCATATTACCCTCAAGTCAAATAGGATGGCATGATCCTCCCAACTCTCTCACCTTCACAACACACACACACTACACTACCATCTATACAACATCAAACACACACTAGCACATATCCTCTATCAATCTCACTTCTCTCTACTAACCACACATATCCTTATCTCATTCAAACACACACACTATACTAACATATATTACCTAACAATAATATATATATATGTACTATATCATACATATTCTTGACAACCTATGATACCTACATTCACTTGATATCCATACTACATAAGCTCATAGGATACACAAAATGCCTATGTCGTATAGTCAGTTTTTTTACTTAAAATCAATACTGTACCTATTAGTGTTGACACAAAGTCACAGTCAACCAAATATTGACTACATTGACTAAATAATATCTGTATAAATTCAATACGACACACGACGTCTGCTTTCAGTTCGGGACAAACGACAGCTCAGTTTCCGACTCTCAGTATATTTTCGAGTCTGTACTTTTACATTTCATTGAGTCTAGAAGTATGTACTCTGAGTTATGCTGAGCTCTTGGAACTTAGTCTACAAGCCTACCCAAAATCCCAAGCTCCACTAAAACAAAATTGCCCACAAGTCCCACTTAGAATCACTCTGTGCTCTGGAGACAGAGTTCGGGCCGAACTCTGCCTCCACACAGAGTTTGGGCCGAACTCTGTCCCCTAGAAATCAGGAACCCTAATTTTAGGGTTAGCTGGTTGCTAGCTGTCCAACGGCCAAATTTTTGAATTCTCCTACCCGAATTCTGGCCGAATTCTGCCTCAAAAATCAGTATAAATAGGGCATGAATTCTCTCATTTTGAATCACTCAATCTTCTCTTCTCTTCTCTCCTACAAGCTCTATAAGCCATACCCTTCCCATCTACTAGCCACAAGCCTCCTAAGTCTCGAGTGCTCAGCATCTCTCAGTTAGGATTCTTGTGCAAGAGTGAAGAAATCGCTTGGACAATTCTAAGCAATCGCCACTGCGATTCTCTGTAAGAAGTTGACGTGCTCTTCTGAAGTAAAGGCACGGGTTGTAAGCTACTATTTCATAAATAGTGGATTTAATCCTGAGCTAGAGTTCTCAGGCCTGGACTAGTCCTCCACGAGGGAAACCAGGTTAAAATTGCCGTGTTTGCGTATGCTCTCTTGTCTTTCATTTACATTCCGCATTTTACTCTGATTATTCATTGTTCGTGAAAGAGTAATTTTTTAATTGGTCATTATATATATATATACTCTATTCACCCCCCTCTAGAGTTGCCAAACTGTTCTTCAATTGGTATCAGAGCTCTGTTCTCTTTATAAGGACTAACATCCTAAGAGCTGATCCATGGCAACCACACAATCCTTGATCTCCAATCATGGTGAAGGTCAGTCCACTCATAGGCCTCCCCTATTTGATGGGACTAACTACACATATTGGAAAACAAGGATGAGTTTTTATCTGAAGTCTCTAGACTTTGACCTGTGGACTGTCGTAACTGACGGTTACAAAAAGCCCGCCAGAATAGTTGTCGATGGTGACCTCACTGAGAAACCACACGACAAATATTCTGTCGAGGAGAAGAAACAGGCAAGTCTAGATGCTAGGGCTATTAATGCTTTATTCTGTGCTATAGACAGGAACGAGTTTAACAGGGTCTCTACATGCACCACTGCTCATGAAGTATGGAGACTTCTGGAAGTGACGCATGAAGGAACCACTCAAGTCAAGGAATCAAAGATAAGCCGTCTCACTCAAGAGTACGAAGCCTTCAAGATGAAGCCAAATGAGACGATCACTCAAATGTTTACAAGATTCCTCGACATCATCAACCCGTTATCCTCGCTTGGTAAGCAGTACTCAAACCATGAGAAGATCCGCAAGCTACTCAGAGGGCTACCAAAGATTTGGAACCCTAAGGTGACAGCCATCATAGAAGGAAATGATCTCACAAGTATGTCTATGGAGACTTTGATGGGCAAGCTCATGACTCACGAGCTTGACCTCAAGGACTTCGAAGAGCCTGCTCCGAAGACCAGGGAGATCGCACTCAAAGTTCATCGACGAAAGGTTGATCACGATGAGACTGAAGACGATATCTCAGATGATGAAGACCAAGCTCTCATGGTACGTAACTTCAAGAAATTCCTTCGCTTCAATCAAAGAAAGAAGGAACCACAAGAAGACGATGAAGAAGAGCCAACCTGCTATGGTTGCAAAAAGACTGGACACGTCAGAAGAGACTGTCCGCTCTTAAAGAAAAGCAACCGGTATGAAAAGCCCTACAAGAAGAACTCATCAAAAGGTATGCCAACACAAGCATTTGGCATGAAAGCGAAGCAAGTGACTCCGAGGAAGAAAAGAACTCTCCTCAAGACAAAGCAAATGTGTGCCTCATGGCAAATTCCACCAAGGTATCAAACGAAACTTTAGATGACTTCTCTTTTGATGAACTTGGCGATGCTTTCACCGATTTACTTGATGATCACAAAAAGGTTATCGGTAAATACAAGCATGCCAAGGACAAAATCAAAAGTCTAGAAGATGAGATACAAAGAATTTCTTTACTTCTTGATAATGTTAGAAACACATCACCCACAAATGACACTGATGAAGTATCCAAGCTTAAATTAAGCTTACATGATGCTGAAGCACGTATTGAGCAACAAACTCAAGAAATCACTACTCTCAACACGTTGCTTGCTGAAGAAAAGAGTAGACACAAGATTTCCATGACTAAGATTTATGGCTTAAATATCAAGATTGATGAACTGCAAGCTATGTCTAAAAGATTAGAAACCAAATTGGGTAAACAGGTTGTTCAACCTCAAACCCAATCACATGGGCACAACACCACTCATACTAGTCAACCACGTCATTCTCATGCAGCACATAACCATGCATTTATATACACAAACTTTCACAAACCACGTGCACGTAAGAATATTCCTCATACTCATTATACTGCACAAAGACACAACCAATATCACTCTACACATAGACAAAGTCATCATACCATACCACATCAACATGCCATGCCACGTAGACAAAATCATCATGTTATGCCACATAAGCAAAATCATCATATCATGCCACAGCATCACACTATGCCATATAGACAATCTCAGCATGCCACTCCTCACAGTCAATATCATCATGCTATGCCACACAGACATCATCATCATACCACTCACTCTATGCATAGTCATCATTACCATGCTAACTCTCCATATCATCCTCATCCTGTTGCTTATAGATATCATTCTCATGCTCCCAGTATAAATAAAAATGCTATCTGTACTTACTGTGGAATACATGGACACATCTCACCACAGTGTAGAGTTAGAAGATTGGTAGACAAGAAAATATATGCTTGGTTTCCAAAAACTAACCTTTCAGGACCCTCAAGAAAATGGGTACCAAAGGTCACATCTACTCTTGATGTAGGTGGACCTTCCCTCCTCAACTGAGAGTAAGTGGATTCTCGATAGTGGATGCTCGCGACATATGACGGGAGACGCAAATCTTTTTGTATCACTATCGATGAAAAGAGAAGGATACGTATCCTTCGGTAACAATCTCAAAGGGCACATAATAGGTAACGGTATCATTGGTCATCCTCCTTCTCCTGTTATAAAGGATGTCTGCCTAGTGACCGAGTTAAAGCATAACCTGCTCAGCATTAGCCATCTTGCTGATCATGGATATGATATTAACTTTGGACAAAACTGTTGCTATATCTATGATAGGTCAACAGGAGACATTGCTTTTGAAGGGAAAAGAGAGGACAATATCTATATTTTCTATCTCTCTATAAATACTAACCATGCAGGTAGATGTTTATATGCCCACAAAGACGAACGACTACTTTGGCACCAGCGTCTCGGTCATGCCAACATGGATGCTATATCCAGGCTTTCTACCAAGAAGCTAGTGAGAGGATTGCCTGACATCACATTCAAAAAGGACACGGTATGTGCCGAATGTGAACTAAACAAGGCAACTAAATCCTCATTTCATTCCATCAACTCTGTAAGTACTACTAGACCCTTGCAATTACTTCATATGGATTTATTTGGTCCTAGTAGAATAGCTAGCCTTGGTGGCAAACTTTATGCTTTTGTTATTGTTGATGATTTTTCGAGATTTACTTGGGTTTTCTTTCTCGCTAATAAGAGCGACGCTATCTCTGTTTTCAAAGTTTTTGTAAATAAAGTTCAAAACGAAAAAGGCTACATGATTACTCGAATCCGAAGTGATCATGGAGGCGAATTCGTAAATTCAGATTTTGAAAGTTTTTGTAATGCAAATGGTTTTGATCATGAATTTTCTTGTCCTAGAACTCCTCAACAAAATGGTGTTGTGGAGCGGAAGAATAGGACTCTTGGCGATATGGCTAGAGTCATGTTGAATAAATTTTCTCTTCCGAAATATTTTTGAACTCCTCAACAAAATGTTGAATAAATTTTCTCTTCCGAAATATTTTTGGGCAGAGGCTGTAAGTACAACATGCCACATTTTGAATAGGGTGCTTATTCGTCCCATTTCGAAGAAAACACCCTATGAGCTTTGGTTTGGGAGAACCCCAAATGTTTCTTATTTTAGAGTTTTTGGCTGCAGATGTTTTATCCTTAACACCAAAGACAACTTAGGCAAATTTGATGCCAAAGCTGATGATGGTATCTTTCTTGGTTATGCCGCCAAGAGTAAGGGATATAGAGTTTTCAATAAACGCTCACTTATTGTGGAAGAGTCAACAAATGTGACTTTTGATGAAGACAATAGTACAGCAAATACTCTTAATGATGACATTGAGCCATCAACTTCTACTCCAATGAATACTTCAACCGAAACTAATTCTCTGGAGGGTTTGCCTAAGAAATTCTCTTTCAAACCTTCTCATCCAGAAAATTTAGTCATAGGTGAAGTTTCACGTGGAGTTACTACTAGATCATCATTAAGAGACTCTGTTGCTAGCACTGCCTTCATTTCACAAGTAGAGCCTAAAAACATTTCTGAAGCTTTTACTGATGAATTTTGGATCTCTGCTATGCAAGAAGAACTCAACCAATTTGAGAGAAGCCAAGTATGGGAACTAGTTCCTAAACCGGCTAATCACTCAATAATTGGTGCCAAATGGGTGTTTAGAAACAAAGTAAGTGAAGATGGTTCAGTCACACGTAACAAAGCTCGTCTAGTAGCTCAAGGATACAACCAAGAGGAAGGTATCGACTACGATGAGACATATGCTCCTGTTGCTAGACTAGAATCCATTCGGATGCTTTGTGCTTTTGCCAATCATCAGAACTTTAAATTATTTCAAATGGATGTTAAAAGTGCTTTCTTGAATGGCTTTATTAAGGAGGAAGTTTATGTCAAACAACCCCCTGGCTTTGAAAATCACAAATTTCCCGACCACGTGTTCAAGCTAAAGAAAGCGCTTTATGGCCTTAAACAAGCCCCCAGAGCTTGGTATGAAAGGCTAAGCAGCTTCTTGCTTGAGAAAGGTTTTTCTAAAGGGAAAATTGACACTACACTATTTATCAAATCTTTCAAAGACACCATTCTATTAATTCAGATTTATGTTGATGATATTATTTTTGGGTCTACTGATGAAACTCTTTGTCAAGAATTTGCCAAGTGTATGCAGACAGAATTTGAGATGAGCATGATGGGAGAGCTCAACTACTTTCTTGGTCTGCAAGTAAAACAACTGGCTAATGGAACTTTCATCTGCCAATCAAAGTACACCAAGGACATGCTGAAAAAGTTCGATCTTGACAACATCAAACCAATCAGCACGCCAATGGCCACTTCAACCAAACTCGAACCAGATGAGAGCGGCAAACCTGTTGATCAACGTAAGTATCGAGGTATGATAGGCAGCTTACTTTATTTAACTGCTAGTCGTCCCGATATCATGTTCAGTGTTTGCCTATGTGCTAGATATCAAGCTAATCCTAAGGATTCACACATGACCGCAGTTAAGCGTATCTTTAGATACCTTAAGGGTACGGTTACAGTAGGCCTATGGTATCCCAAGTCAACATCATTTGATCTTATTGGTTACTCTGATGCTGACTTCGCTGGATGCAAGGTCGACCGTAAAAGTACGAGCGGCACGTGTCATTTATTAGGAAAAGCTTTAGTCTCCTAGTTTAGCAAGAAACAGAACTCTGTTGCACTATCCACAACAGAAGCTGAATACATAGCAGCTGGGCGTTGTTGTGCACAAATTCTGTGGATGAAGCAAACCCTGGAAGACTATAAGTTATCTTTCATGCATATTCCTATATTCTGTGACAATACTAGTGCCATCAATTTGACTAAGAACCCTGTATGCCACTCACGCACTAAACACATTGAGATCAGACACCACTTTTTGCGTGATCATCAGCAAAATGGCACGATTAACTTAGAATTTATTGACACTGATCATCAGCTGGCAGATTTCTTTACTAAGCCACTATCCGAAGAGCGTTTCAATTTTTTTTGTCGTGAACTTGGAATCTTAGATGAAGCAGTCATAAATTGAAACTCACCTGCGTAAATATCGAGTATATTGTGATTCTTTTACGAAGAATTTGGTATGGGTACAAGCCGAAAGGGTCCTTCTGACAACAAGGCGTAAAAGCCTAAGTGACAGGGTGCACTAGTCCTCAGGACTACCGCTAGCTGGGATCCGGCCCCTGCAGCTAACCCATGGCAAATTTGGACTATTGAACCACAATATATATCTTTATTTATTATATGGCTCGTTTCGATTTAATATTGCCTAATTGATATTTTCTAAAAAGTTCATTCTGTTTTCTGTGTACCTCTCCTTCTCTATCTATTCTATTCTCTTTGGTGTCCTCAACTTTCTTTTGTTTAACTCTTAAATCTTTGTTATCATTTCTTGTTATTCTTCAACTTTTGTTTTCATTTTAGCCTTTGTTCTGTTCTGGACCAATGATCCAGAACTCGGGCCGAACTCTGCTCCTATCCGAGTTCGGGCCGAGTTCGGTCCCTTGGTTCCAGGGTCGGGATCTGGCTCTGCCGTTGGATCTATTCTAATCCAATGGTCAATATTTCACCCGACCAAAGACAAAACCCTACTTTATGTCGGGATTCTTTCTCTCTCCTTCACTATTACCACCTTTTCTCACCTATACACACTCTTTCCTTGAAACCCTAACCCTAGTTTTTGATCTAGAGTGCCTCATTGCTTCTCAAATCAAGAAAAAGGTGTCTCCTCTCCATTCTCCTCCATTGTTCTTTACCTGTTTGAGGTACCATTTTTATAAAAATCTTTTAATGGCTCCTTGCTTGTTCAATCGTGGGAAGAGGATTCGAGTTGAGAGTATTTCCTCTTCGGATTCTCCTCCATCAATTGAACAAATCATTGAACAACTTCAATCCACCTCGTCCTCAACATCCTTCCACTTATGACAATAGACTTTTTGTCTCACTTGATGCATCAAACAACTGGTTTAGTGACTTTCGGAATCGTCAGGTATTCACAGGACATCCTATCAATTTTTCCATATTCTCTCAATATGATTCTTTATTCCATGACCTCTATATTGATGAACTAGTCACTACATCTTCTGCTATTTATCGTCATGCCGTTCAAATGTTCTACTGCAACTTAACCTTTGATGACCTTCGTATTTATTCACGAGTTGCTGGTATCGATATCTCGTTTGATGACTTTGAACTAGCCGAATATCTTGATCTTCTTGAGCCAAGTTCTTGGGAAAGGCTTGTTGATGCTCGCTCGTTCCGTTTTCCCAACGGACTTTCACTTGAAAGCTTCAAGGACGATTTGTGCACTCCATACACACGTCCTCGAAAGCTCATGACGAAATATCTCAATCCATATTTTTCTGATCTTCATTGGATCATCTCTAATACCATTCTACCCAAGATCGGTTCCCCTGATGAAATCACTTATCTTGACATTTCTGCTCTTTATCATCTTCACTTTGGAATTCATTTCAATCTTCCACGTACTATGATGGACTGGATGATTCGCTGTAGGAGGAAACCACGAGCTTTGGTTTATCCTCTGTATCTTCCTATGATCTTTCGTGCTTTTCGTATACCACTTGATGCTTGTCCGTTCCTGCCGGCACCTACCTTTCTATCTAAGGTACGACACCTTCAGCCTGTTGCTACTACTGAGTTGTCTGCTGATGAGGAGCCTGACGCCCCTCCGCTCGGTCAGACTGCACCTCCTGCCAACCTGGATTCGCTTCAGACTATGCTTCGCGATCGTTTTGCTATTGAGGATGATCGCTGGACGCAGCAGGATTACCGTACCACTCTGCAGATTAGTGCCCTTGGGAACTCTCTGTATGATATGCGGTATTCGCTTGCTCGTCATCCTGATTTGCATGTGCCTATTGAGCGGGATCCACATCGCTCGGGTCATCGTCTAGACGATCCGTAGGTCATACAGTATATGGATCCAGATGATACTTTTGTGGATCTTCAGATGTTCCAGGACCTTTTCGTTGGCCCTTTCCCTGGTCCTTCAGATGTTCCAGGACCTTCTGGTGCTCCGTGATGGAGACTGGCTTGTTATGCTGCTGCCACTGCTGATGGTCTTAGTTGCTTTATATTTTTAGTTATTTAGTTATGGATTTATGTACTGGATTTTTATCTTAGAACCCTGATGATGTGTTTGACATTCTGGTTGGTGGATATCATTTTATGCTATTTCTCGTAGTTTCTTTTATGCCAATGCACTCTCTTGTCTAGTATTATACTATTTTTTCTCTTGGTGTGGTTGCATTACTATTCATTGCTTATTTATATTGCTAACTGCCAAAAGGGGAAGAAACATATGTATATTTTTGTGCTGGCTTGTTTTGGAAAACTATTACAGGTTCTATGCAGGTTCTATGCATTCATCTATGTATATCTGTGCTCGTTCTGGGAATATGTTATCTATCAGGTTACAGGGTATATGCACTGTTTACGGGGAAGAGCTACTACTTCTAGCTCGGAACCGTTCACTGATTACGGGGGAGCTATCCGATTCTAGCTCTGCATCAGTTATGGGGGAGCTATGTTGTAATCAACTGTGTCAAGGTATGAATATTGAAATATACATATATTATTTTGTCAATTATCAATATGGGGGAGATTGTTGACACAAAGTCACAGTCAACCAAATATTGACTACATTGACTAAATAATATCTGTATAAATTCAATACGACACACGACGTCTGCTTTCAGTTCGGGACAAACGACAGCTCAGTTTCCGACTCTCAGTATATTTTCGAGTCTGTACTTTTACATTTCATTGAGTCTAGAAGTATGTACTCTGAGTTATGCTGAGCTCTTGGAACTTAGTCTACAAGCCTACCCAAAATCCCAAGCTCCACCAAAACAAAATTGCCCAGAAGTCCCACTTAGAATCACTCTGTGCTCTGGAGACAGAGTTCGGGCCGAACTCTGCCTCCACACAGAGTTCGGGCCGAACTCTGTCCCCTAGAAATCAGGAACCCTAATTTTAGGGTTAGCTGGTTGCTAGCTGTCCAACGGCCAAAATTTTGAATTCTCCTACCCGAATTCTGGCCGAATTCTGCCTCAAAAATCAGTATAAATAGGGCATGAATTCTCTCATTTTGAATCACTCAATCTTCTCTTCTCTTCTCTCCTACAAGCTCTATAAGCCATACCCTTCCCATCTACTAGCCACAAGCCTCCTAAGTCTCGAGTGCTCAGCATCTCTCAGTTAGGATTCTTGTGCAAGAGTGAAGAAATCGCTTGGACAATTCCAAGCAATCGCCACTGCGATTCTCTGTAAGAAGTTGACGTGCTCTTCTGAAGTAAAGGCACGGGTTGTAAGCTACTATTTCACAAATAGTGGATTTAATCCTGAGCTAGAGTTCTCAGGCCTGGACTAGTCCTCCACGAGGGAAACCAGGTTAAAATTGTCGTGTTTGCGTATGCTCTCTTGTCTTTCATTTACATTCCGCATTTTACTCTGATTATTCATTGTTCGTGAAAGAGTAATTTTTTAATTGGTCATTATATATATATATACTCTATTCACCCCCCCTCTAGAGTTGCCAAACTGTTCTTCAATTAGACCTATTCGCTAAATTCTAGATTAAAATATGCCATAGCCCTTCGTATTAGCTTTCTGAAACTTCAAACGGATCGCATTTTCGTGTCCGGAAGCTCCCGAAATCGCAAAAATATCGAAACACGTTTGTCTTTCGGACAGCTGACTCTCAAACAGTTTTACAGAAAGTTCTAGGACGATTTTAGAGTATTAATATATATATATATATATTTGGAAAGCTAACTTTAATATGGTTCTTTTGAAAAAATGAGAGATTAATCGGAGTCTTGAGCTAGGAGTTATAGCATTTCTAAGTTGCTCTGGCTACTAAAAACGTGGATGAAAATTATGACGAATTTGGATTATTTTGGACAAAAAAAACACATACTAACTATATTATCTAGGATACTAACTAGATTATCTAACTCACTTACTTAATACTAACACAATCACACTCTATCACATACACATAAGACATATATCAATATATATATATACACAAAACCTCCAAATCGGTCCACATCCATAAATATAACAATATTTGATATTTTTAGATAAAAATAGGGCTTGTAGGCCATAATACATAGATCCAAATGAGAACAAGCCTAAACATCCTAACCGTGGTTAATCTACACTCTAACACATGAAAATCTGAAATTAGAAGACAAATAAGCCTATGGGGCAAAAACACAAACACATGGTGTGTCCCCTTTGGAATCTCTCCATGGGGGACACCAAACCTATCACAAACTCCTAAAGAGGACTCAAAAAAGCCTCTAAAACATTTCTAATGGTGGTTCATGCATGGAGATGGTTCCTATGGGTTCAAAACTAACAAATATGCAAGGGAAAGATGAAATAAAGAAGGTTTAGAGAGAGAAATATCTATTGGGAGTTGATTCCCAATGAACAACCCAAAGGACACGAATCTGACACGGACTCTTCTAGCAAATGGACACCCCTCCTTGCTCTTGGCACCACAATCCTTGTAGCTCCCTATCCTTGCAAGAATAAGAGAATTTGGTAGAGAAAAGAGAAGATTTGAGAGATGAATCAATAGGATTTGCTCTCAAGATTGGGAAGAACACTAAAATAGGAATGGAGGCTACTTTGCAAATGAAAAGGAGATGAAAACCTCTCTTGGCTGCTATAAGGGTTAGGTTTGGGCTAATGGAAAATGTCTAATATGTCCCTAATAGGTCCCCGTTGGTTAATCTAAGTCATGCAAAGGTTTGGGGTCAAAAGGGTCAAGTTTCTAATCTCTAAATAACAAAACTTGTCATGTGGGTTTAGTCTAAATACACTAGCCTAATGAGATGAGTTTGTGGGCCATGCCTAACTAATCTTTGGGTCCTGACTAGAGTCTAAACTACCTGGGTGACTAACACAAGTCAAAACTAGACGAAACTCAAATTCGGCTAAACTAATCCCCAAAATATAATATTAATAAATAAATATTCACAAAATATTAGAATATAAAAAATGATAAATTTATGCTCATTTTTTTAAACAGGCAGTTACAATCCTATTCCCCTAGAAAAATTTTGTCCTCAAAATTCGAAATGGTTGTACTCTTCTCTAAGTCACGCCCCCAACAATCAAAGTCTACTAAATTCTATCCAAAGTTATACAACATGCAATTCTATGGAATGGGAACAAAAATTCATGGTTTAGTCTCTACAGTATAATGTTATTGTAGTCTCTAATAGGGTTTTTTCTATTAATCTTGCATTATGAGCACATATGCAAGCTAAAGGTACTAAGAAAGCAATCAAACAATCAATGGGTGGAAAGAAATAAAAAAGGAAAGAACAAGACCTAACCTCCTAATTCATCACCTGTAGTGTGGGTCTCCTCGACCGTCGTCGTAAAAGCCCAGCCCTGGCGAGGCATATCCCGCTGCTGGTGTGGGGCATGATTCGGTGCTACAGGTGGCCTAGCTCCCACTCTCTTCTCCAAAATACCCAAGTAACACCTCTACTGATACCTACTCCATTATACTAGGGTACCCTCTATAGGGTATCTATTCTGTAATATGATAACCATACCTGTCTACCCAGAATCAAGTTATCGGAATCCTCGTCACGCCAGTAAGTATGGCTGTAATAAACCATAGGGTCTGCAGCTAAGGTACATACCTCTAGGATCGTGGTATCTAACATTTTTGCATTGTCGCATGCTTGGCTGCAAAAATCTTAAATTCCTACAACCCGAGAAATACATCTAAAATTAGACCCGATGTCTTTGCCATGAATGCTAATATGGCTGTAGAAGACTCTAGATTACATAATCGAAGCAACTTAGTCCATAGGTTTCTCCTGGTAGAAAATTAATGAACACCAAGAATCAAGTTCAAATACGGACAAGGAAGAATAGACAGAAATAGTTGGAATCAAATTTTGAGACAGTTTATCATGAGATTCTCCGGGTTCATCCCTAGAATCTTCTCAAGAAGTCCAAACTGTGATTGAGTATCCTTAACTTATAGCCTATATCTTCTAAACCTATACCAGGCTCGTAGCAACACTCTAAGTCGAGCACCACTACGACATCGTACTACTTGCGACTTCTGACCTGCGTGGGCCACCACTAAAAATGTGTAACAACCCGCACACGGAATAAGGGCACGAGTGCGAGATAATGTCCTAGCCTACGCCGCAGAAATGACATAGAATGTTGTCTAGGTCGACAATCTAACAACAGTTATAATATCATAACCTGTCGAAAATAGTCAACTCCGAACGGAGGACAAGCAATGACAATATAATATACTTAATCCCAAACTCTAAGAAGTTAGTAGATACTGAAAGATAAAGACAACAAGATATAAAAATATTATCCTGAAAATCAAACACAGAATAATGCAAGTCCAAAGTCTCAGAGTCAACAATCTTAAATACAAATACTAAATAATAACAAGCCAAAGTGTAATCTGGAGACAAAGTCCAGTACTAAACTAATCTAGCTAAGCTACTCCAATGCCTCATCAGCTGGAGCTAACCCTTGCTGAACTAGAGTCTCCAAGTCTAAGCCAACTATGTCATGGGGACCATAGAAGGTAGGACACTCCTCCTCGTCATAATCTGTTAAATTTTGTCAATATATCCAGTCAAGATGGAACGAGCACAAATCTCCAATAACAGTTCTAGTTAGACGATATCGAAAATGTAGCAGCAAATAGAGAGAATATACAAGGTAAAGTGGTACATACATGAAAGCATATCAAGACTGTAAATGAATGTAAGAACAATAGAACAATGTATATTATGTACATGAATTAGGAAAACTATAATCTATGTGAGTTTAGCACTAGTTTTAACATGTGATCGGCTTAAAAACTTGCACAGGGAAAATGGCTTGGCTAATCATACGTGCGGTATATGATTAACACTCACAAGAAACAATATCTTACAGATGGAGGATTTGACCATATATCTACGCTAATACCCCTGCCCCCGACTAGTATAGTGGATCCAACTATGACACGTCATGACACGTATTCTCTGAGAAGGTAGCTAGCCTTCGCAGGAATCGTATCTGTATAATACACAAGGAACAAGGAAAACTTGCACAGGATATACCAAAGAATACAAGGAATAACATCTCATGATGGGATCTAGACCAATACCAATCCGTGTGAAAAATGTGATAAGAGAATAAGGATATCTACTCTAAATACAGGAAACATAGAGACGATATCATAAAACAGAATTACTATCAGAGAATATACTCGCGTGGGATCTGGTGGAAAACATAAACAATGTATCGAGGCTTCGAGTGAAGTCACAGACCTGAAGATGAGATATACATGAGTTAAATAGGGTTTAATAGTGTTAGGCATGATTTCTAGTGTATACTATACAAATATAGGTCAAACTCAGTCACACCAGGTCAAACTAAGTCACACCAAGAAAAACTAAGTCAAACTAAATCATACTAGGTCATACTAGGCCAAACAAAGTCAAACTATGTCATACTAAGTCAAACAAAGACAAACTAGGTCAAGATAAGTCAAACAAACTCAAACAAGGTCGAACTATGTCAATCTGGATCATACTAGGTCAAGGGTTGACCTATAGTTGACTTTTGGTTAACTGGTCAACTTCTAATCCAATTTAGGTCAAACTGGTCAATAGTTGACTCACAGTTGACTTTTGGTCAACTGGTCAACTCTGGTCAACTCCTAGTCTAATCTAGGTCCATTGTTAACATGCAGTTAACTTTGAGTCAAAACAGTCAACCTTGGTCAAACATGGTCAAATCTAAGTCAAATACCCTATTCCTAACCATTACCTACCAAGGTAACCCACTTACCTTATCTTTATAGGTATCTTATATCAAAACCTTAAATATCTAGGCAATACCTTAACACCCCATCTACTTTAGACTAGTAGATAACTTACTATCCTAGGCTAATAGATCATACCATTTCTTTAGACTAGTATCTACCTATCTATCTTAACATCCTACAAATACCTTACCCTTAGACTATAGGTGAATATCATTACCTTGTTAATACCTAAGACTTCTTATTTACCCTCCAAGATACTACATATTCCTCTAAGATACTGACTTGTATCTAACACTCTAACTTACTAGTATCCTAATCTCTAAGATACTAAAATATATATTTAGGACACTAGCTATATACATCTAACTATCTAACATATACTTCTAGTATCCTAAATTCTAAGTTACTAACTAGTAGTATCCTACTCAAGGTAATATGACACACTAATCTATGACACTAAGATACCAACTTACATCTACAGACTACTATCTATCCACTAACTTAGGATACTAATTTCTAATATAGGATACTAACTCTATATCTAAGCTATCTTAGGATAATAACCAAGATACCATGTACTTTATCCCTATTGGTATTCTAATTTCCTTACCTTGGTTGGAAGTCCAAACCTTAGTCTAGGTATAAATACCTTTGTCTCCCAATACCCAAACTATAGTTATATGCATCTATTTATCTACCCCAAAGCCATTAGATAACCAATACCTTAGTATCTAGCCCTAGTATCTAGGTAACCATACCTTATCTTGAAAGTAAACACAATACCTTGAAGGTAAACCCCCTATTACCTTATCTTGAAGGTAAACTCTACCTTACCTTGTGATAAGGTAAACCCCTTTACCTTAAAGTAAGGTAAATCACAATATCCTAGTATACCAACATCTAGCATTTTAAGATACTACCTATCTACAAACTAGCCACTATCTAACTTAACTCTAATCTATACAAGATATAACTTATCTATCTAAGATATCTAACTATTGGGATACAAGCTCAGCTAATCTTCAACCACACACACAAAAACCATGGATAACCAAGATACTAATATCTAACTATAATATATATATATATATATATATATATATATATATATATATATATATATATATATATATATAACTCTAACCAACTAACATATGTCAAATCTAACTAACAATAACATAGACTAACACAACTAACTATCTAACTTATACAAGATACCACTATCTAACTTCTAAGATACCTCTAACCTCTACATAGTTTCTAATATAACCACAAACAAACTAACATATTCATACATACAACATCTAAATCCTACTCCACTCCAACACTAACACACACACACAAACACATATACCAAATCCACCCCCTCTGTTCTAACACATCCACACACATCTATATACAAACACACTACCACTCAACTAAAACACAAATTACTCAACAAACCACACTAGCCTCAAATCAAATAGGATGGCATGATCCTCCCAACTCTCTCACCTTCACAACACACACACTACACTACCATCTATACAATATCAAACACACACTAGCACATATCCTCTATCAATCTTACTTCTCTCTAATAACCACACACATCCTTATCTCATTCAAACACACACACTATACTAACATATATTACCTAACAATAATATATATATATATATATATATATATATATATATATATATATATATATATATACTATATCATACATATTCTTGACAACCTATGATACCTACATTCACTTGATATCCATACTACATAGGCTCATAGGATACACAAAATGCCTACGTCGTATAGTCAGTTTTCTAATTAAAACCAATACTTCACCTATTAGACCTATTCACTAAATTTTAGGATTAAAGTATGTCGTATCCCTTCATATTAGCTTTTTGAAACTTCAAACGGATCGCATTTTCGTGTCCGGAAGCTCCCGGAATCACAAAATATATCGAAACGCGTTCGTCTTTTGGACAGCTGACACTCAAACAGTATATATATATATATATATATATATATATATATATATATATATATATATAGAAAGCTAACTTCGATAATGTTCTTTTGAAAAAAAATAGAAGATTAATCGGAGTCTTGAGCTAGGAGTTATGGCATTTCTAAGTTGCTTTGGCTACTAAAAACGTGGATAAAAATTATGACGAATTTGGGTTGTTTTGGACAAAAAAACACATACTAACTATTTTATCTAGGATACTAACTAGATTATCTAACTCACTAAATTAAAACTAACACACCCACACTTTATCACATGCACACAAGACACATATCAATATATATATATATATATATATATATATATATATATATATATATATATATATATATACAAAACCCCAAATCAGTCCACATCCATAAATATAACAATATTTGATATTTTCACATAAAAATAGGGCTTGTAGGCCATAATACATAGATTCAAACATTGGTATCCAAATGAGAACAAACCTAAACATCCTAACCATGTTTAATCTACTCTCTAACACATAAAAATATGAAATTAGAAGACAAATAAGCCTATGGGGAAAAAACACAAACACATGGTGTGTCCCCTTTGGAATCTCTCCATGGGGGACGCGAAACCTATCCCAAACTCCTAAAGAGGACTCAAAATAGCCTTTAAAACATTCCTAATGGTGGTTCATTCATGGGGGTGGTCCATATGGGTTCAAAACTAATAAATATGCACGGAAAAGATGAAATAGAGAAGGTTTACAGAGAGAGATACTATTGGGAGTTGATTTCCAATGAACAACCCAAAGAACACGAATCCGATACGGACTCTTCTAGCAATGGACACCCCTCCTTGCTTTTTGGCCAATTGGAAATGTCTAATATGCCCCTAATAGGTCCCCTTTGGTTAATCTAAGTCATGCAAAGATTTGGGGTCAAAAAGGTCAAGTTTCTAATCTCTAAATAACTAAACTTGTCATGTGGGTTTAGTCTAAATGCACTAGCCTAATGAGATGAGTTTGTGGGCCATGCCTAACTAATCTTTGGGTTCCGACTAGAGTCTAAATTACCCGGGTCACTAACACAAGTCAAAACTAGACAAAACTCAAACCCGGCTAAACTAATCCCCAAAATACAATATTAATAAATAAATATTCACAAAAATATTAGAATATGAAAAGTGACAAATTTATCCTCATTTTTTAAAACAGGCAGTTACATGCGGCACCTCTAAATTTCCCGCCGAAGCGTCGAGCTTCTTCGACGGCAAGTCCTCCTTCTGCCAAGAAAATCAAACGGGTGGCATCTATGCGGCGTAATTTATCGCAGCAGAGTGTTTCGCCTATTGCCTCATCTTTACAGGTTTATTTTAATTCCCTTTTTATTCAAATTTTTACCCGTGACTTTTCCACTTATCACTATTTTACTGGTGCAGGCAAAAGAAAAATCGGGGTGGTCGGAGACACTCAGGGAACTTCCTGGAGAGTCATTTCCGGAGGTACCCCTTAGGGAGCCACTACGTCCGACTGTTAGGGTTACTACCCCTTTGCCTACCGAAGGTCCTTCTTCGAGAAGGGAAGAGAGAACCACCTTTGTTGCAAGGTCCGAGGAGCTTCGTATTCCTGAGGAGGATCCAACATTTGCAACAGCTGAGGCTATTCGGCCAGAAGAGGTTCCTTTGCCCATTCTTCTTTATTATGAGACTCGGGACTTCTCGAAGCTTATGGCTTCGAACCAAGAAGTGGCTTCCATGGGTGGATCCGTAGTGATACCCGAGGTTGGCCCTATGTACACGAAGGCACAGTTCAGGAACCAAGACTTGAGACGGGTCATCCGGTCGAGGGTGCTGAAGGCATTGCCTCTGGTTCCCCTAGGGAGCCTCCTCTTCAGAGAGGAGAGAAGGAACAAGTGATTAAAGAATTATCCCTGGCATACATCAGACCTCTGCCCCAGGGGCCGGTTGAAGTGATTGCCAAAAAATTAGTAATGGACATTGTTGGTGAGATAGCTGGCCGAGCTTTTGAAAAGTCGGTTAAAATGGCTATCGAACAATTAGTCGATGAGGCCATTCTGAAAGCGGCCAAGGAGGCGATTGAGGAGTTGGCTGATATGGTCCTCGGAGAGACGACCGAGGAGACCAATGCAGAACAAGTTGATACGGCTGCTGATGAGCCGATTACTGAGGCTCATGTCGAGGTGGTTACTGAGATGGCGACCGATGAGGCTGCTGATAAGTATGTTAAAGACACCAGCGGTAGCCTGGTTAAGAAGACTGCAGAAGAATTGGTCTAAAGGACCACTGAGGAACTGGTTGTTGAAGAACCCTTCAATACAGTCACTACAGAAGTGCTCGAAGAGGTTGCCATTGAACTAGTTGCCATGGATTTGGTCGAAAAGATCGTGGACAAGCTAGCTGCTGAGGATTCGGCTAAGAGGACCGCTGAAGAGTTGGTCACGACGACCGTCAAGAAGTTGGTCATTGAGATTGCTCAAGCGCTAGTCCACGTAGCTTCAGTTGCAGAATTTGTTAAAGAACTGGCAAGGGGGCAGATTGAAGAGTTGGCCATGCCTTAGACAACATTGGCTCGTACCGTCCCTGTCACGCTGACGATCTCAGTTCCAGCTATGGCCCCACCTGCTCCAGCTGCCATACCTAGTCATGAATTAGCCGCTGTTGCTGCTCTGTGACCTTTTATTGCAGCATCTTCGATGACCCCGATGGGTCTGGCTAACAATGCGTACTATGCCAACCTCATCCTAGGAACCATTCATCATGCCTTGAAGCATGGCATAGAGGTTGTCTTATGGGACAACCAATCGCTTAGACAGGCTAGGTCTGCAGTGAGGTTCCAACTGGTGGTGTTGCACGAATATTCGGAGTATGAGGCGAAGGCGAACGCAATAGAGGATCTCCTGACAGAATTGGAAGCCACCGTCTCAGAGCTTCAAGATTTTGAGCGAGGTCTTTCGTCGCTGGTGGCCGCCGAGCAAGAGAAAATGGCTACTGATCTTTCCCAGTACGAGCAGAGGCGTCAGGCTCTAACTTGCAGAATCGTCGAGTTGGAAGCCAAAATTGAAGAGGTGACCGATGCCAAAGAGGTTCAGGTCTGCCGTCAAACAGCCTTGGAGGAACAATGTGAGACCCTCCGGGAGAAGATTTGGCAGCTAGAAGAGGCGTTGGCTTTCGTCGAGAGCTAGTTGGAAAAGTCTAGGGACCAACAGGAGGTACTTTGCCAACGTTCCGAGACCCTAGCTCGGGAGAAGGAAAGCATTGGCATTCGTCAGGCTAAGCTGGACCTTGCACGACAGAACTTGTCCCAGCTTGAGGATGATTCCACCCGATGACAAGAGGCAGAGCGCCGAGCCAATTAGTTGGTCGGGCCCCAGGTTGCTCTTTTGAGGAGTCGGTTGGAGGAACTCATGTATCGGTCGTCTCAATGCTAATGTCCTTTTCCTTTTTGTCCCTCTCTTTTCGAGAGACCCTTTTGTATCAAAGAAGAACTTTTTCCATTTTTTGAATGTATTTTTTTTTAGTTTTGTTTCTTTGCTTGTCCATTTGTTGTGCACATTCTTGTACAATAATAAGAATTCCCTCAGAGGTAGTATAACATAAGGGGATGGAGGTAACTTCTCTAGGGATAGGGTGTTTACTCAGAGGTAATATGGACATGGTAAACACAAAATCTTTGTGGTAGAATTTTTCTTACTCAGAGGTTATATGGACATGGTAAGAATAGATTCTGGGTGTATAGAACGACTCAGAGGTAATACGGACGTGAAATATTCTATATATAATTATAACAACACGAGATTTGTCATAGAAGAAATGTCTACTCAGAGGAAATATGGACATGGTAGGCATGAACTTCGTTAGGGGATAGAAAAACAACTCAAAGGTAATATGTATATGGAATATTTTCTATTGGAGAAATAGGAAAGGGGTAAACTTGTTAATAAAATTCATCAACCTTCGTAAGGTTGATGAATTGCTTCAGACATAACATTTCTTTAGGAATTTACCATTGATCGGCATTATTAGCAAATCGTCGTTAGGTTTGGCCAGCCGGTAAGCACCATTGGAATAGACTGTCTCTATGACGAACGGTCCTTCCCACTTGGGCTCGAACTTTCCAGCTGTCTTGTGGCTTATTACTATCGGTCTTCGAACTGATAAGACGAGGTCACCCACTTGGAATGTTCTTTCTCGGAACTTTTTGTTGAAGGCCCCAAAAATCCGAGAATGATAGAGTTCGATACGTTGTTGAGCCAGTAGGCGTCTTTCGTCTAACGCTTCCATCTCCTGTAGCCGACGGCGTTGATTGTCTTCGCCTACCAGCTGGTTGGTGACGGCTACCCATAGAGATGGAATTTGGATTTCCAGGGGAAGTATCATAGACAAGGGAGAATGGCGTGTTGCTAGTAGGTGTCCGAACGGTCGTACGGTAAGCCCATAGACATTCGTCGAGTTTGTCGTTCCAGACACGCTTGTTGGAAGACACGTGAGCAATTTGACGATCGTCTTGTAGAATGCTTTGGCCAGTCCATTAGCTGCAGGATTGTAGGTCATTGATGCTACATTCTGTATCCAATTCTTATCATAGAACCGATAGAAGGCATGGCTCACGAACTGAGGGCTATTATCGTGGATAATCCTTCGTGGAACTCCGAAGCGGTAAATTATATGATGCTTGACAAAGCTGATCACGTTCAATATTTTTACCTCTACCAGAGGCACTACTTCCGTCCACTTAGAAAAATAGTCAGTGATGGCGAGGATGAACCGGTGCCTTTGGAGGATGGAGGGCTGATCGGTCCGATAATGTCCATTCTCCATGCTTCAAAAGGCCAGGCGACCGCAGTGGGGTATAGATACTCAGAAGGTTGGTGGATAAAGTCAGCATGCAACTGACATACCCCGCACTTCTTTGCATAATCTACGACATCTGCCATCATGGTGGGCTAGTAATAGCCCATACAACGTAGTCGGTCTTACAACTTGGGACCAGGTTAAGGGCTGCACAGGTGCCATCGTATGCCTCTCGGAGTGCTTTCTATGCTTCTGTCTGGGATAGACGTCGCAGAAGAAGTCCGTCGTACGAATGACAATACATTATTTTTGTAGCTGTGTCATAGAAGAACCGGAGCGAGCATTTCCTGACAGAAGTAGCTTCCTTCGAGTCTTCAGGTAGGATTCCATAAACTGCGTAGTCTACGAACGGGAATTGTCAGTCCCGAACATCAACATTAGTGTCTAACTATACAGAGTAGCTCAGACACGTATGCAGGTTGTTCTTTGGGCAGACTAGCTCCCGACCCATTATTGTGACAGAGTACTGAGTTCCGAGAGGAGCTGCCAGAGAAGCGGCGAGACCAGCGCCTCCAAGCTTTTCAATCGAGGTATATGTTCTATAAAGAACCTTGTGAAGGTAGAAATGATATTGATTGCTGCCTTGTGGTAAGGAATCAGATCTTCGTGCTGAACCTCATATTGCCCTCGAACCTGGTTGATAATCAGCTTCGAGTCGCCGTAGGCCTGGATGTAGTCGACCACCAACTGTTTAGCGAGCTGGAGCCCGATGAAGAGAGCATTATACTCAGCAACGTTATTGGTCCATGACTCCATAGGAGAATAGGTACGATGGATGACTAAGCCGTAGGGATGACGAGAACAACTCCTACCCCTGTAATGATCTCACCTTTGGGCCTTGTTCTTGAAGAACATCGAAAAACATACGCCAAACAGGATTGTCTGAGACTGCAATAGACTCCAGGAATTATCCGGGATATCTTTGTAGAGTTTCGACGTCTCTGGTACAGGATGTTCTGCCGAGAAATAAACCAATGATTGTCTTTCGATCACCTTTTGTGGAACAAGGACCATGTCATACGACATCAAGAGGATTGCCTATGTAGCTAGCCGTGAATTGAGTGCCCCTAGCTTGGTCATGTGGACTCTGAGGGAGTTGACTCTGGAGATGACGTGAATTGTCTATCCAGCCATATAATGGCGTGTCTTTTGAATAGCGAAGACTAGAGCGAGACACTCAATTTCAGCAGGATTATAGCGATGCTCGGCACCAATCATGGTTCTACTCAGATAGTAGATTGCTTGTTCGTGGCCTTCATTACTTCTCTGAGCTAGTAAAGTACCGAGAGAATGGTCAATAGCTCGGATGTATAGCAGAAAGGGTCTCCCCACGACCGGTGCTACCAGTACTGGGGGACTAGTGAGGTACTTCTTGATGTCATCGAATGTGCGCTAGCATTCTTCGGTCCAGACATATAAAACCCCTTTCTTCATCAGTTTGGTGAAGGGTTGGCATCGTTCATAGAAATTTGCTATAAATCTTCTGATGTATGCCAAGCGTCTTTGTAGGCCTTGAAGCTCACAGAGATTTTTCGGGGGAGCCATGTCCAAGATCGCCTTAGTCTTTTCTGGGTCAATATGAATACCCTTTACCGTGACGATTGTAGAAGCATGAAAAATCTCAGCTGATAATATTCCTCCACCACAGATAATACAAAGGCACAGATCGAGTATTAAAAAGACAACAGAAGATACGAAAAGTTCTGTTATTATTATGCCTACAAAGATCTAGTACATATTCATCAAGGCTATACGTAAAAGACTAATCCTACTTCTTCTACAAAGGATCGATTACAGATTCAGCAAAGCCTAGAGGAGTCTACAAGGGGTTTGGTCTTCGTCAAAGCGTAGTCCCCCTTCTTCTCGGTACGCATACTGGAAGATTGAACCCCATTGACGCATATTCTGACTTTCTTGTGGGCGCAACCCTCCAAAAGCGCATCAACTACTCGACTAAAGTGCACAACTTCCTGAAGCAGCAATTGGCCCGGGTTTCCAGAAGACGCAGAAGGTCTCAAAAGCCCAGAATGGGCAGGGCAGAGCACAAACTGTGGCTCTTCGGGCTGGCTATCCACCCACAAGCTAAGTCGTCAGGACCTCGAAGACCTCTAAGGCATCGCCCAGGTTCGAACTCCTCGTGAGAAGTGTTCCAGCACGTTCCGAGGCTCACCAACAGTTCTTCTACGAAGGCATAGCCCCATTGAACGAAGGAATCCTCAACCAAAATTCGACTTAGGTAAGGCCAACCGCCGCTCAAAGCTAAGTCTGGATCCAGCATAGTATTGAAGGACAAGAAGAAGATGAGAAGATGTGACCCTTCAGAAGAAACTCCCCCTTTATATAGGGCGGGAGTAGTCCAAAACACAAGCCACATGGCCGACGGTCAAAATTGCCACATTAATGGGATGAACCTAGGACTTAGTACGATGAACCTCATTAAATAAAGTTCATTTGACTAAGTCCTATACTATCCTAGGACCCCTTGAAATTCTTCAAGTAACGGTGGAAATTAAAAGGGAGTTGTTCATTAAGGAGCGGTCAGTCATTGCTCTTTAAAAGAAGACTTCAAAGCCAATGCCTTCAATCCAGAGTTGCAGCTACATTCCTGCGCCAACCTTAGGCGCAGACTGGTGATGTTTGCACACCACCTCAACTCCAACGGCACAGCACTCTGCTCCGACCTGGCCCATTCAACGGCCCCTTTTTCTTAGCAAAAACATAGGAGAAACTGTTTGCCTCAAGCACAAGCCTGACTGCTACTCTAAAGCACAGTAAAATGGTCTATCTGAAGGTGCAGTCTACTCGTCGCCCTAAAGCACAGTGACTTTATCCGAAACACAGCCTGCTCGTTGCCCCTGAAAGCATAAAGGCCCCGTTGTCTTTGAAACATAGTCCACTTGTCGCCCTAAAGCACAGAGGTTCCGTCGTTTCTAGAAGCACAATCTACTCGTCGCCCCAGAAGCACGTCCAGCCTTGCCTGAAGCACAGACGACATGGTCCCACCCAATCGGTTTGCTTAAACCGCCTCTCTCAAAGATAGGATTGGGATTTATCAAGTTGATAAAGACATTGATTTAAATATCGGACGAAGATTACACGAAATCTAAATCTGAGATAAAATCCCAAGATTTGCTCGGCTACATCCGAACAAGCAAATCGGCATGCGCCACGTGTCACCTCCTTCGGTTATTTTGATAATCACCAGAGATCTCGTTTGAGGGGAATCTCATCACCTGTCACGTGTCAGCACCACAGAAGCCTGCACCGTACAAGTACGGTAGATTCCTTTATATCTTGAAACCCTAATGCACATTACATATGTGCCTCTCTCCCCTATAAATAGAAGAGATTTTCCCCCAAAAACATGATCGACAAGGAGAAGAAGATCCACAGAATTATCAAAATCTTCAACATCAGCGTCCTCCTGATCGGCAACCCTATGTAGAAGCATGAAAAATCTCAGCTGATGACATCCCTTCGCCACATAGCAGATGATACAAAGGCTCAGCCGAAGTGCTAAAAAGATAAAATAGAAGATATGGAAAGAAGTCCCTTATGTGTCACGTCTACCAAAGTCTAGTATAGACACATCGAGACTACACAAAAAGGACTAATTTTGTTCGTCTACAAAGGATCTGGTACATATTTGACAGAGCCTAGAAGGGTCTACAAGGGATTCGATCTTCGTCAAAGCGCAGCCCTTCTTCTTCATGCCAGAAGATTGACTTCCATCGAGGAGTATTCTGACCTTCTTATGGGCACAGCCTCCCAGAAGCATATCACCCACTCGGCCAAAGCAAGCAGCTTCCTGAAGCAGTCATTGGCCCGAGCCTTCAAAGAGCGCAGCAGGTCGCGAAGCCCTGAATGGAAAGGACATAGCACAACCTATGGCTCTTCGGGTTGGCTATCCACCCATGACCTAGGTCATCAGGACCTCAAAGATCCCCCAGATGTCACCCAGATTTGTACTCCCTAAAAAAGACATTTACATACTTCTTAAGGACGGCAATGGCTCCTTCTATACAGAGTTCTTCTATAAGAATATGGCTCCTATAAACGAGAAAAGTCTCAACCAGCAGCCAACTTATACAAGGCCGATCGCCGTTCAAAGTTAAGTTCTTTATTTCGCATGGTAGTGAAGGATCACAAGAAGAAGACAACAACACTTCAGAGGAGAACTTCCTCTTTTATAGGACCAAAAATTGCCCAGAGTGCACGTCACATGGCCGACGGTCCGAATTTCCGTATTAATAGAATGAACCTAAGACTCAGCACGATGAGTGTCAGTCTTAGACCCTCGAAATTCCCTATATTACGGTGGCAATTAAGAGAGAAGTCATTAAAGAGCGGGTATTTATCGCTCTTTACTTCAGAAGCCAAAGCCTTCAAGCTAGAGGTGCAGCTACTCGCCCGTGCCAACCTCATAAGCAAGATGGTGGTAGGCCCCCCTTTCCTTTGCTTCAAAAACTAGTGTCTTCACTCCAGAGGCGTAGCTACCTGCCTGCACCAACCCCAAACACACAAGGGTGTTATACCCTTTCCTCCAAAGCCATGCCTTCAAAGTTCAGAGGTGCAGCTACTTACATACGGCCACATGAGGTGCAGGATGGTGATATGTTCACATTATCTCCATTCCCACAATGCAATCATCTTCTCCGATCAAGAAACTTAAGTCACTTCTCTACAAGAGACTTGGGAACTCCTACTACAATCAATGTAAGTCAGCCTGGCGCTCCAAAAGCACAGTAACCTCGCCAACCTGAAGCACAAGTCTTTTCGTCGCCTACATCATAGTGACTTTGTTGCTCCGAAACACAGCTTTATCATTGTTCTAAATCCATATAAGTCTCATCGCCATTCGAAGCTAAGTCCACTCATCGCCTGAAAGCACAGAGGCTCCGTCGTCTCTAGAAGTACGGTCTACTTATCGCTCTAGAAGCACAATAGTACTTAGTCCTCACCAGAGACGCAGGAAGCATGGGTCCACCCCAATTAGTTTGTTTAAACCACCTCTTGCAGAAAAGATTGGGATTAAATCATGATTGATATCATATCAGATTGATTTAAATCTTAGACGAGGATCAATTAGACTCCCAATCTAGGATGAAATCCTAAGATTTATTCGGCTGTTTTCGAGCAAGCAAATCGGCATGCGCCATGTGTCACCTCCTTCGGTTATATTGATAACCACCAGAGATCTCATTGAGGGGAATCTCGATGTCCACCATGTGTCAGTGCCACAGAAGCCCGTATCGTGCAATGACGACTGATTCTTTCATATCTCAAGATCCTTAATGTACATCGCATATATGCTCGATTCTCTATAAATAGAAGGAGTTCTCCTTCAACTAAAGCGAGCGACAACCTTCATCTAAGAAGGAACAATCCACCAACCAACTAACAGAAGAACAACCACCTCCAAGGGATCTACTCCTCCAGACAGCCTCTTAATCGGTGACCCCAGAGTTCCATCAAAGGCACTAGAGAGCCAGAGCAAGGTTGATTCGTCGTCAGATCATCAACGGAGTGAAGGAGCCACTGCAGTGCTCGATCTCCACCATCACACTTTTCCAGAAACCTCTTCTCCCTGTACTTAGAATATCATGTTTAGGACTTCTTTCTATGTACACAGATACCTTATACGTTCAATAAAGCAAAAAAGTTCGTTTAACCTTTTATTATGTCAAACAAAATGGCGACTCTGCGAGGGACTACCTTCTCCTCCAACGAGAAGGCGATGATGCAATCTGATGACAACTTGCTGGGATCTTCCCAAGATATGCTGGTCGTACCTTTCGACCAGCAAGCTTTTGAAGATCTTCTCTCTGATAAAAGTCGAAGAATTTGAAGCAGTTCGTACAGCCGAAGAAGACTTGACGTGCCTGGAGGCCTACAGCGGCTGCAGCTAGTAGCACGATGGCGGAAACTGCGTCTCAGGACCCCCTCAATGTCGAAGCCATGGAGAAGATTCCAGCTGCTACAGCCTTATCCCCTCGCCCGATTCCCGTCCTGGGAAAGCATGGCGAGGAAGACAATGGTTCTATGGTTGATCTGACGAATATACGACGCCAAAGGATGCACACACCGGTCCAACCCCTCACGACGGGAGCATTGCCGGTAAGAAGATCCGTCTTCGACAGAATCACTTTTTCTTCATGCGAGCCTTCGGCGGACTCTGAATACTACTCACCCGATGGGTGTAGTAGGAAGAGATCCCAGGTGGTTCGTGGTTTGTGCAATAAGCGCACAACATCTATGGTAGACCAGAGGCCCGCGTTGAGAGCGAAGGATCCACGCCTCCGAGAGCCAAGCCAGGGGGTACGTCCTACGGAGAGGGAGCGACGCAAGCAGCATTCCCGCAGAAATGACAGGAGGCTTCCTTGCCAGACCCACTCTGACCGTACTTGCGTATAGCTTTCCTGCACGTACAATGGGGGTGCTATGGCGGAAGATCCGTCCCTCTCCCAAGCGAAAGAAGAACCTGTGGCACAGGGCGTGCCTAAATCAAGGCACTCTTGTACCCAGATTACCATCAACTGTTGATGCCAGCAGACGGTCGTGCCATTATCGAACCGATGTTTCATCTTTAAGAGACTTCACTCCACGTCGACCCTACGCCAGAGGCTCAACAGTGGGTCGGTGAGCCATAGAGAAGATGAACCCCGTATCGTCACGTTCTACGCGGTGCAGGGTTCCAAAGCTTTCAAGAAGCCCTCCCAGAATCCTTCCGTGTCGGTTGCTAAACCGAAGAGGAGACCGGACAGCAGCAAAGCTAAGGTACCCGATGTAGGTGTGTTCCAAGGCACCTATTCCAGATCTGTATTAGATGCCATGCAAAATAATAGGGTATTCAGCCTCCTACCATGCACGACAACCCTATCTTTCGATCTGAGGAGGAGCAATACAACACGGATGCCTCCATCGGTGCAGCCAGTTACCAGAGTGGGGTAGCAAACGTGCTGAGTCCGAGAAAGATCACAATCTTACGTTGTATCCTCAAGACGGCAAGGCTCAGGCATCTGATCCAGAGTGCGAAGGATCAACGGCTCCCCTGACTCATTCTCACACTTGGTCCGTGTTCATGGCTGATGGCAACATAGAAGACAACAACGAAGCTCTCAGACGTATCGAAGCCCTCGAGACAAAGTTAGATACGCTGACGGATACCATGAAGACTCTGTCCTCGATCATAATTGACCAAAAGAGAAATATGTTCCCCGCTGCCTCTACACCTGTGCTTGATCCGCCAACTAATGACGGATCCAGCAGGCTGCCTGCCGCCCACCGGGTAGGACCCTCCTCGTCTACTCCATCGGCTACAGGTTCTATAATGCCAGCCAAAATACAGCAGACCATCAAGGAGCTATATGCTCGTCATGATGCCACGGAGAAGCAAGTAATACTCTGGAAGATGGGTATCCGACAGCCATACCCTGCCGAGTGGGACAACGTCATCTATCCTCCCAAATATAATCTGCAGATGCTTACACCTTATGAAGGGAAGGGGTCTTCTCGATAATACTTGAGGTACTTTGACTTGGTAACAGGGCACCTGCCAAAGAATGACTCCCTCCTATCCAACATATTCATCGGAGCCCTACAAGGGGTAGCCTATGAATGGTTCTACAGCCTTCCAGATGATTGTATCTCGTCATTTGAAGACCTGAAGTATCTATTCGTGGACCGATTCTACGAAGGAGGGATGAACATAACGATATCGACCCTCATGGAAATTGTCCAAAGAGAGAAGGAGCATGTCCATGTATACATCGAGTGCTTCCGCCAGGCAGCCATCAGATTACCGCCCGGCATGCTTGAGCCCATGCTTATGGACTCATGCCGTAAGAACATGCTACCCGCAATCAAATTGTGGCACAATGTTCCCTACACGGAGTGGACGCCTTTTATTACAGAGGCAGACGCCGTACAGAGGAAAACCTAGGACGCGCAGCTCCTGGGGCTACACTTTCCTTCGTCTGAAGACAAAGGAAGACGGTCGTCCAGCAACAACCCCAAAGACGAAAATGGCAAGCAGGCCATGACCGTCAACATCTCCAAAGGTTCAGCATCCGTGAACCCTAAGTCCCTGGAAATAAAGAGGCCGAGGGAGACTTACTCCTTGTAAACCCCCATATATTTCCATATGATTTTTTGATTTATAGGATTTTAAGAAGTTAATTGGTAATTGGCAATTTATAAAAAAAATGATTATATAGGTATAGGTATATAGATATAAGTTAAGGCTTAGAAAAGAAATTTGTGGTAATATACTCTAGGAGTAAATATAGAGTTTAGGAATTTTATGAAAGATTTTTATAAATGGTAATTTTAGGTATATATATAGGTACTTTATATATAGGGGTGTATATATATTACATTGTATGAGTATATATGTATATATACTAAATTGTATGAGAGTATAGAAATATATGGAATTATATATGTGTATATATATACTTATATCTATGTGTGTGTACATGAATGTGTTAGTAACATAGAGATAGTTGTATATATGCCTTATCCAAAATATATTAATTTATTTTTATATAAGGGAAAAAAGGGAAAGGATCGAGTTATTCATCAACTCACGAGATATGAAAATCTCGTGAGTTAGTAACCACTCAAATACCCGACTTGCCACAGCCACCTAGTGAGATCAAATCTGGGAAATTCAAATTTAGATTTGATCAAATTTTCTCATGAAATCCAATCCTATCCAACTCCTTATCGGACTAGATTAAGAAATCCAAACCAAAATTTGATTAAAGCCATCGATATACAACCTACATAGCATTGGCGAAAAAACATACTAATAGTCGAGAGTAAACCTACTGAATCCTTCGCGAGCACTGCCAGCCCCAAAACCCGAGTCTTTCTCTTCCTCCTGCGAGCCCCACGATCCACCTGCCCTGCCGTAGACCGCTCTACACAGACAGGAACACCCCGCAGACAGAGCACATCCCTGACACAACCACCCGCAGGTAACCCCCTTTGCGTGATGATTTCTCCTTCGTTATTCGATCATAAAAATTTTTGTTTGCAGTCTATATGACCATCTAGGAAGGCTAGGTTCTAGAATTCGTTATTGCGAACCCATCCGCCCAGAGAATCGATAAGAAATCGAGCGAAATCCGTTCAAAAATAGAGAATTAGGGGCTGTCCAAATACCCGACTTGGAAGGCTAACCACGGTCGACCTGACAGTATTTCGTAAAAAAAAATTAACATAGTTGTAGACAACCTAAACACGAGTCAAACCGAACTTACAGATTGTGATTTCATGAATTATCCAAAAAGTTATTCGTAGTTAAAGTTCTAAGAAAAAATTGTTCAAAAACTGTAAAAAAATTCAGAAAAACTTTTTTCGATACGACGTGAGCCCCGACAAAACGGACGACATGGTCACACACTATATACATCAAAAGGCGCATATGGATGTTGTCGATGTGTGGAAACTGATGGAGCTCGATTTCGTTTTGCGTGTGCGACGAAACCAGTGCATATCCGTCGAGATACCCCCGTATCGACGTTTTGTAGACTTTTTAATAACATCGTGCACGTTTGTTGGATCGACACAAAACTTGCACCATCAGAACCGTATCAATTTTTTGGTCCTGTATGCCAAGTTTGGTCCGATTTTGAGAAGGTTGATCGGAGTGCCAACATTGGCGGGCCCGCAACACAACCCAATGGGCAATTTTGTGCACGACCCATCAGAATCCAAAATTGGACATACCATTGGGTTTATCTCCTCAAACTGAATCCGTAAACATGTAGTTTGACGATTTAGAGACCGTAGATACTGGTGCACATTTCGGCACAAGACAGGTCCAACGGCGGACATCGTTTTAACCCGAAATTACGATTTTGTCCCTGTTCCAGAATTTGACTTTTGGACAAGCATTTCCTAGGTATATCACTTATTCTAAATCCGTTCTTGATGTTTGTTTCAGCATCCGGCGTCGCATGGAGATTGTGTCATTCTTTTGCTGATATTGTGATTCCTGGACTTGCCGCCTTCGCACCATCAGGCAAGATACCTTGCCACCTTACTCTGTGAATTATGTATTCTTATTTTAAGTTGTTATTTTAGTATTTCTCATTTGTTAATATTATAAAACTGTGCATCTAAGTCACACTTGGGTACAAGCGACTCTATCAGACGTTTTCCTCGCTTTTATTTATTCTCTTGCATTGACTTAGTCTAATGACCACCCCTTTGTTGATGAGGTATCGGTATATCTCATACGGCCTTGATACTTGCTTTACCACGTGTTGTGAGTCACATGTAGGACACGTGCTCGCGCAGTCGGCTGGCCACCGATACGTATGAGGCGTACGACGGACAGGAATATCTGCCAATAGAATTGCATGCTAGTAGACTTGGCAGTTACTAGAGGTTTCATGAGTCATGGATGTGACCCTACTAGGAATTGGGTGGGGAGAACCATTTTCTTAACGTATGGGTCCCTTATACACTTTTTTATTCTTGCTCCTGCTGGCCTTTAACATTCGAGGAATGTTATGCTTTGAGGTCCCTGGAATCCTGATGGGACCATACCTGAGTTACCTGTACCTGAGCCGGATGCCCATGCATTGAAGGTCTGTTCTTAACTGTATTATTACTGTAGAACTGGTAGGCACCCGACTTGTATTCATCTTTTCTACTTATTATATTATCACAGTTCATGGCATGGTGTTTTCTTGTATCTTGTTACGTCCCGTTGAGGACCTGGTTATCTCTCCAGGATTAGACAATTTTTTACAGGAGTATGGAGCGGCTCTGGATCCATCTTATATTGATGACGAGGCATCTCCTGCTGACTTCTAGCTTATTTATTTTCTTAAGACATTTTAGTGGATATTTTTACACCTCTTTTCTTTGTATTTTGTGGAGGTTGGACTCCGATCATTGTGACTATTTATCATAGCTGTTTGGAGTGGGAATGACCACCTGGCTATCTGTTGATACTCTCATTTATTATATAGACTTATTTATCTTCTGTGTTGAGCTGTGATGAGATTAGATTGTATTATTCTGGCCTGTAATGATTTATTATACAACTTATGTACGTATACGCAAATTCCATATATTGGAGTATTCTTCGTATATATGCAGCTGGCATGTTCGCATACTCGGTCCTATGTATTTTGGGACTGGGGCGTTACATATTTTTTTGGTGGCCCATACAGGTCAAAAAAATATTATTGGGTCACATGACTGTGCCCAACAAGCCTGCATATAGGAATAGGAAATATCTCATCCAGAACTACTACTTCCCTTGACTTCCAACCTTTTCGAAACTTCCTTGATTATTTAATTTACCTCATATCTAACCTTTCATAATATCGTCCTATTCTTCTTCGTGCCAACAGTATGAATCTTATAAGCGGATGCACTTCTGACTTGGCCCTCACATCTGGTGAAGAGGCTACCCCGGAGAGACAAAATCCTCCGATGATACCGGTGACACCATACCAGCCAGGACCGTCGCAGCCTACTACGACACCGACGACGGTACACCAAGAGACCGCAGCTTCCCCAGTCAGCTAGGCTGGGTAGGCCACTACCATGCCACCAGAAGGGAATGTACTACTGCCTCCACCACCACCATTCCCTCAGCAGTTTCTACCACAGTCAAGACCTCAGATGCCTCCACCACCGACTGATGGGATCCTTACTTCTCAATTTATGTACGCCATGATGTAGGCCTAGTGGCAGCAGACTGAGATGATTAGACAGACTACGATGACAGCCTTGGCTAGACCTCACCATCCACCTCCAGTACTAGCACCAGCACTGACTCTGCATCCTTATGATGGCTCTATCAAGAATTTCATGGATATGAACCCCAAGGCCTTTAGAGGAACGGAGAAGCCACTAGAGGTGTCACAATGGCTTATTAGTACAAAGAATCTACTAAAGGCATCCCTGTTGCCAGGTCGAGATTGGATGACAGCAGTGGACCTACTGTTAGGTGATAATGCTCACCACTGGTGGAAGGCAGAAGAGAGACGGGTAGGCACTGGGATCACCTGGCAGCAGTTCTATGATGCATTTTATGAGAGATTCTTCCCTATTCATGTTCGAGATGGTCTCTACGACCAGTTCCTTCATCTGGAGCCAAAAAATATGACAGTTGATGAATATGACTCAGAGTTTAATCGCCTGAGTAGATTTGGTACGGGATTGATCCCGACAGAGTTATAGAAGACGAGGAGATTCCATCAGGGACTTGTACCGGAGCTCAAGTCTTATACGACTACACAATCTCGAGTCTCCCATTCAGTTGTCTTGGAAGAAGCTCGTGCTCAGGAGATTCTTCACAATGAGCAGCAGCAGAGATCGAGATGCCATACACCAACAGTTATACCAGCCCGAGCTACTCAGGGAGGACCTATCAAGAGGCCCACAGGACAGTTCCAGCAGAGGCCCACACCTTATCAGAAGCCCACCAACGACTATTACGGGAAGCAGGAACACCTCTTGAAGGACTGTCGAACTCGACTTAGAGCATGCTTGAGATGCGGGTCAGGACAGCACAAGGTGAAGGATTATCTGGAGCAGCAGTACTTAGTTTATGATCAGTAGAACCCGAGACCGATAGCCCCAGCACTTCCAGCACCTCGGCCAGTAGTAGGAGCACGTCGCCCACCATTACCACCCCAGTCATCACAGTTCGAGAGGGCCAGAGCTTAGGGCCCTGGACAAAATTATGGACAGGTATTCTCTCTAGCAGTTGAGGATACAGAAGTAGAGACAGAAGCAGAGGTCATAGCAGGTATGGTTTTAGTTGCTTTATTTCATGCCATTACCTTGTTTGACACTGGAGCCACACATTTATTTATAGCCACTAGTTTTGCCACTAGACATAGCATTCCCATCACCCCCTTATCTAAAAATATTAGAATCCTCACAGGAGGAGGAGTTGTACCTGTTAGTGGTGTTTGCAGACTTTGTCCCGTAGTAATATGTGGTAGAGAGATGAGAGCACGACTTCTTGTATTCCCTATGCCTACATTCGATGCGGTCCTTAGAATGGACTGGTTGAGCCAGCATTTCGCTCTTATAGACTGCCATAAGGGCAGTATCATCTTTAGACCACCGAATATGACGGAGTTCGAGTTTACCAAAGAAGAATGAGAGAGTTGTGATGCACCCACATTGGGGACTCACATGTTGATGCAGGATAACCCTCAGCACCCTGGTATCGCTGAATTCGATGATGTGTTCCCTGAGGATTTGCCAGGACTGCCACCAGACCGAGACATTGAGTTTTCTATTGAGCTTATCCCCGGAGCCGAGCCTATTTTATCTCGAGTTTATCGTCTGGCACCCAAGGAGTTGGTAGAGATGAAGACGCAGATTGACAACTTGTTTGAGAAAGGCTTTATTCGTGCCAGTGCATCACCATGGGGAGCACCCGTTCTTTTTGTACCTAAGAAAGATGGGACAGTACGCATGTGTATCGATTACAGAGCTTTAAATACAGTGACGGTAAAAAAAAGTACCCCTTGCCGCGTATAGACGATCTATTTAATCAACTGAATGGAGCAAAAATATTCTCCAAGATTGACTTACGATCAGGCTATCACCAATTCAAGGTTCGGAAGGAAGACATTGTAAAGACGGCTTTTCGATCGAGGTATGGACACTACGAGTTCTTGGTCATGCCTTTCGGTTTGACCAATGCTCCCGTAGTCTTTATGAATTTAATGAACAAGATCTTTCACAGTACTTGGACAAATTTATAGTCATCTTTATAGATGATATTTTGATTTACTCCAAGAGTCAAGAGGAGCATGAGCAGCATATACGAATTATCTTGGGAACATTGAGGAATGAGCAAATTTTCGTGAAGCTTAGCAAGTGTGAATTCTTTCTCAATGAGGTATCATTTCTTGGACACATTATTACGGAAGACGGCATATCGGTAAGTCCTGAGAAGATCAAAGCAGTTAAGGCATGGCCCGCTCCCACATCAGCTTCCGAGGTAAGAAGTTTTCTTGGACTTGCGGGTTATTATCGAAGGTTCATAGAAGATTTCTCTCGTATAGTGGGGCCTACTATGGACATATGAGTGTCAAGCTGCTTTTGACAAGTTGAAGAAGCGCTTGACCATGGCATCGATCTTGACACTATCATCGGGCCAGAAGGATTTGTGATCTATAGTGATGCATCCGGGAAGAGATTAGGATGCGTATTGATGCAGCACGGTCGTGTAGTAGCATATGCATCGAGACAGTTGAGAGTGCACGAGAAGAACTATCCAACCCATGATCTAGAGCTTGCAACGGCTATCTTTGCTTTAAAGCTATGGAGGCACTATTTGTACAGTGAGAAGGTGGATATCTACACTGATCATAAGAGCCTCAAGTACGTGTTCACACAAAAAGAGTTGAATATGCGACAGCGACGTTGGTTGGAGTTGATGAAGGATTACGAGATCGAGCTACATTATCATCCGGGCAAGGCTAATGTCGTGGCAGACGCATTAAGTCGTAAGTCTATGGCACACTTCTTGACTACACAGAAGAAGTTGATTAGAGACTTACAGCAGCTTGGTATTGAGGTAGTATTGCCTGGAGCAGATGGCGTGTTAGCCAATCTCCAAGTGCAATCATCATTAGTAGAGAGGATCAAGGCGGCATTACCCACGGATGCTATATTTCGATGGCTTAGGGAAAGGACTGAAGCAGGAGAGCAGACGGGATTGAGGATTCATCCTGATGGGACATTGTGATATGGTGATCGTATTTATGTTCCTAATGGAGAGTTGCGACAGGAGTTGATGGCAGAAGTACACAGTTCGACTTACTATATTCATCCCGGAGGAACTAAGATGTACTGGGACTTGCGACAGTATTATTGGTGGCACGGAATGCAGCAAGAGATAGCTCATTTCGTGGCCAGGTGTTTAGTATACCAACAAGTGAAGGCCGAGCACCAAAGGACGGCCAGATTATTGCAGTCGCTATCCATTCCCGAGTGGAAGTAGGAGCACATTACGATGGACTTCATCACGGGATTTCCTCGGAGTCCTAGTGGACGTGATGCGGTATGGGTGATCGCTGATAGACTTACCAAATCAGCCTACTTCTTACCTTTTAAAGGGGCAGTCTACAGAAGTTTTGGCAGAGATGTATATAAAGCAAATAGTAAAGCTACACGGTATACCAGTTAGTATCGTGTCGGATTGCGACTCGAGGTTTACTTCACACTTTTGGAGGAGTATGCAAGAAAGTTTGGGTACACATTTGAAGTTTAGCACAGCGTACCATCCGCAGATAGATGGCCAGTCAGAGCGTACTATTCAGACGGTAGAGGATATGTTGAGAGCGTGTATGCTTGACTTTGGCAGATCTTGGGAAGACCACCTTCATCTTGTAGAGTTTTCCTACAACAATAGCTATCAAGCGAGCATTCAGATGGCTCCGTTCGAAGCATTATATGGGAGGAAGTGTCGATCTCCTATCTATTGGAGCGACATCGAAGAGCGACAGATATTGGGCCCCAAGCTGGTTTTAAGCGCAGTGGAGAAAGTTAAGAAGATACAAGCCCACCTGCGAGCAGCGCAGGATCGACAGAAGCAGTGGGCAGATAATCGTCGTCGACCTTTGGAGTTCAAGGAAGACGACCATGTTTTCTTGAAGATATCCTCCACTAGTGGCACGATTCGATTCGGAGGACATGGCAAGTTGAGTCCAAGATATATCGGCCCTTTCGACGTCTTGGAACGTGTTGGAGAGGTAGCTTATAGATTGGCCTTACCACCGTCGCTAGCGGAAGTACATGACGTATTCTACGTATCTCAGCTGAGGAGGTACGTGACAGACAGCAATCATGTGCTCGATCACTCTGAAATTACAGTTGGACCGAGTTTGTCGTATGAAGAGCAGCCGGTAGGTATCCTCGATCGACGAGTGAAGGCGTTGCGGAGTCAATCTATACCGTTGGTTCGCGTGGCATGGAAGCATCACTTGCCAGGGAAATCTTCTTGGGAGCGCGAGGATGACATTCAAAATCGCTACCCACATTTGTTCGAAGAACAAGGTATGTCTTGCATGTTTAGAACCTTCCAAAATTTTGCATTTGCATTCGACCCCCCTATCGTAGTTCTAATTTTGAGGACAAAATTTCTTTAAGTTGGGTAGAATGTAAACCCCCCTATATTTCCATATGATTTTTTTGATTTATAGGATTTAAAGAAGTTAATTAGTAATTGGCAGTTTATAATAAAAAAAATATGATTATATAGGTATAGGTATATAGATATAAGTTAATGCTTAGAAAAGAAATTTGTGGTAATATACTCTAGGAGTATATATAGAGTTTAGGAATTTTATGAAAGATTTTTTATAAATGGTAATTTTAGGTATATATGTAGGTACTTTATATATAGGGGTGTATATATATTACATTGTATGAGTATATATGTATATATACTAAATTGTATGAGAGTATAGAAATATATGGAATTATATGTGTATATATATACTTATATCTATGTGTGTGTACATGAATGTGTTAGTAACATAGAGATAGTTGTATATATGCCTTATCTTAAATATATTCATTTATTTTTATATAGGAAAAAAATGGAAAGGATTGAGTTATTCATCAACTCACGAGATATGAAAATCTCGTGAGTTAGTAACCACACAAATACCTGACTTGCCACAGCCACCTAGCGAGATCAAATATAGGAAATTCAAATTTAGATTTGATCAAATTTTCTCCTGAAATCTAATCCTATCCAACCCCTTATCGGATTAGAATAAGAAATCCAAAACAAAATTTGATTAAAGCCATCGATATACAACCTACATAGCATTAGCGAAAAAACACACCAATAGTCGAGAGCAAACCTACTGAATCCTTCGCGAGCACTACCAGCCCCAAAACTCGAGCCTTTCTCTTCCTCCTGCGAACCCCACGATCCACCTGTCCCGCCGTCGACCTCCCCACACAGCCAGGAACACCCCGCAGACAGAGCGCATCCCTGACACAGCCACCCGCAGGTAACCCCCTTTGCGTGATGATTTCTCCTTCGTTATTCGATCATTTTCGATCATACAAATTTCTATTTGCAGTTTATATGACCATCTAGGAAGCCTAGGATCTAGAATTCGTTATCACGGACCCATCCGTCCAGAGAATCGACAAGAAGTCGAGCAAAATCTGTTCAAAAACAGAGAATTAGGGGCTATCCAAATACCCGACTTGGAATGCTAACCACGGCCGACCTGACAGTATTTTGTAAGAACAAAATTAACACAGTTGTAGACAACATGAAGATGAGTCAAACCGAACTTACATATTGTGATTTCATGAATTATCCAGAAAGTTATTCGTAGTTAAATTTCCAAAAAAATTGTTCGAAAACTGTGAAAATTTAGAAAAACTTTTTCCGATACGACGTGCGCCCCGACAAATCGGGCGGCGTGGTCGTGTACTATACACATCGAAAGGCGCGTATGGATGTTGCCGACGTGTGGGAACTGACGGAACTCGATTTCGTTGCACATGCGCGATGAAACCAGTGTGTATCCGTCGAGACATCCCCGTATCGACGTTTTGCAGACTTGGCCATAACATCGTGCACGTTCGTCAGATCGACACAAAACTTGTGCCATCAGGACCGTATCAATTTTTTGGTCCTGTATGCCATGTTTGGTCCGATTCTGAGAAGGTTGATCGGAGCGCCAAAATTGGCGGGCCCGTAACCCAACATAATGGGCAATTTTGTGCACGGCCCATCGGAACCCAAAATTGGACATACCGTTGGGTTTGTCTCCTCAAACCGAATCTGTAGACATGTAGTTTGATGACTTTAGAGACCGTAAATACTGGCATTCGTTTTGGTGCAAGACAGGTCCAACGGCGGACATCGTTTTGACCCGAAATTACAATTTTGTCCCTGTTCCAGAATTTAACTTTTGGACAGGCGTTTGCTTGGTATATCACTTATTCTGAACCCGTTCTTGATGTTTGTTTCAGCATCCGGCGTTGCTTGGAGATTGTGACATTCTTTTACTGACATTGTGATTCTTAGACTTGCTGCCTTCACACAATCAGGCAAGATACCTTGCCACCTTACTCTGTGAATTATGTATTCTTATTTTCAGTTGTTATTTTAGTATTTTTCATTTGATAATATTATAAAACTGTGCGTCCAAGTCACACTTGGGTGCAAGCGACTGTATCGGTCGTTTTTCTTGCTTTTATTTATTCTCTTGCATTGACTTAGTCTAGTGACCACCCCTTTGTTGATAAGGTATCGGTATATCTCATAAGGCCTTGACACTTGATTTACCATGTGTTATGAGTCACATGTAGGATACGTGCTCGCGTAGTCGGGTGGCCACCGATACGTATGAGACGTGCGACGGGCAGGAGTATCTGCCAATAGAATTGTATGCTAGTAGACTTGGCAGTTACTAGAGGTTTCATGAGTCATGGATGTGACCCTACTAGGCATTCGGTGGGGAACAGTTTCCTTAACGTATGGGTCCTTTATGCACTTTCCTATTCTTGCTCCTGCTGGCCTCTGACATTCGAGGAATGTTATGCTTTGAGGTCCCTGGTATCCTGATGGGACCATACCTGAGTTACCTGCACCCGAGCCAGATGACCATGCGTTGAAGGTCTGTTCTTAACTGCATTATCACTGTCTAACTGGTAGGCACCTGGCTTGCATTCATCTTTTCTTCTTATTATATTATCACAGTTCATGGCAAGGTGTTTTCTTGTATCTTATTACATCCCGCTGAGGACCTGGTTATCTCTCCAGGATTAGACAATTTTTTGCAGGAGTATGGAGCGGCCCAGGATCCATCTTACATTGATGACGAGGCATCTCCTGCTGACTTCTAGCTTATTGATTTCCTTGAGACATTTTAGTGGATATTTTTACACCTCTTTTCTTTATATTTTGCTGAGGTTGGACTCCGATCATTGTGACTATTTATCATAGATGTTTGGAGTGGAAATGACCACCCGGCTATCTTTTGATACTTTCATTTATTATCTAGACTTATTTATCTTCTACGTTGAGCTGTGATGAGATTAGATTGTATTATTCTGGCATGTGATGATTTATTATACATCTTATGTACGTATACGCGGATTCCATATATTGGAGTATTCTTCGTATATGTGCAGCTGGCATGTTCGCGTACTCGGTCCTATATATTTTGGACTGGGGCGTTACACTCCTTCAATGACGAGGATACGCTAGAGCTCTTCGAAATGCTTACGAAGAGTGGAAAACTGTCCATCCCGACATCTAGGTGTCCTGATAAAGTGGGAAAGGTGGACCATCCTAAGTACTGCCATTACCACCAGTACGTCTACCACTCAATACGAGATTGCTATGTGTTGAAAAGGCAAATCCAGCACTCATCAACGCCAATGTTATATCATTAGATTATGAGGAGAAGAACGTCACGACCAACATGGTTACTCTCCAGTTTGGGAGTTTTCCAGCCACAGAGGTACAAGACGCCGTCGTCCCTATTCCAAAGGCGACAATGGAAGTAGTCAACCTTCCACCAGCACGGGACAACGCTCAAGGGCTCATCCCATTCTCCACACCTCAAGGCGAAGTTATGTGGATTCATCCTGACTTAGCCCCCGATATGATGGCTCCTACGACCCTTTCTACCAAAGGGAATAAAAGCAAAACATGCCGCATGGTCTCAGCTTCGACCGATGATGCTTCGATGACCACCCGCCCAGCACAGTAACAAGTACAGAGTCGGGCTCCAGAGCAGGAGGAGTCTCCACCGACTACTTCCCTGGCCAAGATGTATCAGGAGCAGGTCCATCTCAAGCTCCTGATGCACCAGAGGCTGGTCCATCTCGGGCTCCTACTACGGATAAGCAAAAATAGAAGGAGGTTTGCTTCGACAAACCTCTCAAACAGGATCTGACAATAGGGCCTATCAAGCCCTACAACTTCGATATTCTAGCATAGCTAGCCAACACTTCGGCTAGATTGTCACTTTCTGAGCTCCTCCGCCTCTGTAAAGAGACAAAAGACGCCCTCAGTGAAGCCTAACAGAATGTCGAGTCCTTCCTTACTCAGGTTCGACCACCAAAAGACGATCCCGCAGCTTGCCCACATTACTACAGTGTGGTCAATGTGATTCCCAGTATCACTTTCACCCAGCAAGACATGCTGCTAAAGAATAACCGGCTTAATCGCCCCCTATATTATACAGGGTATGTCGGTGCCATTAAGGTCGATCGTATCCACATCGACCCGGGCTCCTCTCTAAGCATTATCCCAAGAAGCCTCCTTCAAATACTAGGGATTCCGATGCATCGGTTGACAGCCTCGAACGCAACAATCAGCGGCTTCAACAGAGAAAAAGCGAGCCTCTGGGCAAAATTTGCCTGAAGTGTCAGATTGGTGACCTCCATACTGAAGTAACTTGCTATGTCATCGAGGCAGACATAAACGACAACATGCTGGTAGGTCGACCATGGATCCATCAGTACATGATTGTCCCTTCCACCCTACATCATTGCATGAAGTATGTGGCCAGCGATGAGACCATCAAAACGAAGTTTGCTAATATCGGCCCGTTCCGAGGACTTGAATCCTATTGTACGAATGTTGATCTGTACAAGTCAGTCCTCTGGGATGACGATAGCAATGATGCTGATGACGAGGCAGAGACAGCCTCAGAAAGTTCAGCAGTGACCGAAGAACCTTTAAAGGTTCGACTGAAAGGAAGGCCTCCCAAAGTATCAGTACCTCTCGTTGTTAAGCTTCGGGGCAGAGCTCCACCATCGCCTCCAGTGACGATAGAAGATGGTCAGGAGCCGATGCGAATAAGGCTACCCCGGAGGTCTCCAAGGCCAACCACGAAGGCGCATGAGCATGTGACCACAGCCATTTAGTGGTCAAACTGAAAGGGAAGCGTCCTCCCCCTCCTTCCGCAATAGCTCTAATCCTCACTGACGAAGAGCTAGAAGATTACGTCTGTGCCAACACGGAGGCACACTCTTTCGACGATGTAATCCCCCGGGATAAGATATTCCACTTTATTAACAGGAAGTTGTCTTCGAACTACTCTGGTGCATGCTGGAACACCAAATATTTACATTCTTTCTCAACCGGACTATAACGGTATTCAACACCAATGATTGTACAACTAAGATAGTAGATGGCTTATTCATGGCCTTTTTTGTTCTTCTGGGCAAGTAAAGCACCCAATGAATGATCCATAGCACGGACATACATTAAGAATGGTATGCCTGAGATTGGTGGCACCAAGACTGGTGGATTCATCAGATATCGCTTTATATCATTGAATGCTTGTTGATATTCTTCGGTCCAAACGAAAGATACACCCTTCTTCATTAACTGAGTAAACGGTCTGCAGTGTCCAGACAGATTTGAAATGAACCTCCTGATGTACGTAAGTCGACCTTAGAATCCTCGTAGCTCTTTTAAGTTGCGTAGAGGACGCATCTCTTGAATGGCTTTGATCTTCTCGGGATCCACGTGTATACCTTTAGAGGTAATGACAAAGCCGAGAAATTTACCACTAGAGACACCCAAGAATGACTTAGTGGGATTTATTTTTAACTGATGTTAGCACATTAGATTGAAGATAGTTCTTAAATCTTGGATGTGATCTTCCTTCAGACGACTCTTGACAGCAATATTATCAACATAGCATTCGACAGTTTTACGAAGATGATCTCGAAAGATGGTACTCATAGCTTGTTGGTAAGTTGCACCAGCATTTTTGAGACCAAATGGCATCACAGTGTAGCAATAGACTCCGTGAGGGGTGCAAAAAGAAGTATATTTTTCATCTTCAGGGTTCATCTGAATCTTATTGTAACCAGAAAATCCATCCACGAAGGATATCCTTTCAAACCCATAAGTATTGTCGATCATGACATCTGTAATAGGGAGAGGAAATTCATCCTTTGGACAAGCTTCATTAAGATCCCGAAAGTCAATACAAACTCGAACTTTGCTAATTTTTTTGAAGACTGGAACGACGTTGGCTACCCAATCAGGATGTTGTTCTTCTCGAATAAAGCCACAAGCTATGAGCTTTTTGACTTCATCATCAATTGCATCCATCATTTCTGGCTTGAATAACCTTTGCTGCTGTTTGACTGGCTTTGCATTAGGCAAAATATTCAGTTTATGAGTAGCAACTTTGGGATCTAAACCTGGCATTTCTTCATAATTTCAAGCAAAGACATTAATGTATTCTCGAATAAGAAGAATTAATTCTTGCTTATCTGTCTCTGGGAGGTTCTTGCTGATGAATATTGGACGAGGTGACCCGTTTTCTCCTACGTCAATTTGAACCAATTGATCTTCGGTAGGAGGTTCTCGTTGTTCGAATCTAAGTTCCCATTGGGTATCCATTCGTTGAGCCTAAGGATCTGTTTCGGGATTTTCTTCGATATCCTCGTCATAGCCTTCCGGGAATTCAGCGGAGACCATGTTAGAAGATACGATCAATCGATAAATTTGACCAATACTGGTGTCAGAATCCCATGATCTGGAATCAGAAGAGTTAGAGCGTTCCTCATTATCGGATTTGGAGACTTCTGGAGATAAGACCGGAGGTGAAGTATATTCGAGACCTCTTTTCGTCCTGATATAGTACATCTCTGATTTTTCTTTTGGAATAACTGTACGGATAGGAGTTCGTCTTCCTTTACCGTAATTGAGGCCATTCTTGAAGTCATAACCCATCTTTCGGATGATGTCTTTTGATTGTTGACTATAACGACGAAGTTGGAGACGTCCCATATCATTATTTTTGCTATCATCCGTATAGCTGAATTTTTGTTCTGGTCCTTTACTAAAAAGTATTAGACTCTCACCTCTCTTTCGAGAAGGGACAACAAAATATGAGCCATCTGGATGTTCAAATAATACTTTCGTCTGAAGGGATTGTACGACTCCTATTGTGAATGACTGAAAGCTGTCTAGTATATCCAAATAGCATTTAGTATGATAAATGACATCAGTATACTGGAAAGTAGATGCTTTTTATTGATTTGTACATCCATATTTACAACAGGACCTTTAGCCTTAGCCGGCTTGGTCAGATCGATTACAAGAGGAGGATCAGAAGAGCAAGGAGGTTTAAGCTTATTACGACGAAGGTCGATAACAAGCGGCTCAGAAGAGGTGACCTCCCTTTGATCTTTGTTACGACGGAGGTTGATAACCAGTGGCTCGGAAGAGGTGAGCTCCCATTTATCTTTGTTATGACGTAAGTCGATAACCAATGGCTCAGAAGAGGTGAGCTCCCTTTTATCTTTGTTACGACGTAAGTCGATAACCAATGGCTCAGAAGAGGTGAGCTCCTTTTGATCTTGATTATCACCAGTTGATTGCTTCTGGGCAGGCAGATGAATAGCTAGTGGTTTGGAGGATTGAGGATGAAAGACACGCCCTTTGACAGGTATGATGAGAGTGTCACTGGGCATTGTTTCTTGTTCTTCTTCACCATCCATGGCCAAAACTACCTTCATAAACTCTTCTTTGTACATGCGAGCGTCGTTACAATATGCTTCAACGTCTTTAAACGGTTAGAGATCCACAACTTCTTTTTGGACTTCTCCTTTGTCATCAACGTATTTGAGGCATTGATGGAGAGTAGAAGGAACAATGTTGTGTTCTTGAAGGAATGGTCTCTCCAGAAGAGCATTGTAGGAACAACCATGGTTGTCTATAATGTAGAAGGTCACCTTCGTGCGAAGATTGCCAATTTGGAGTTTTAGGCATATCTTGCCTAAAGGTTCACTTCTTCCCAGGTTGAATCCCAGAATGGTGGTGATAGTACCGGAGAGGCTATGCACTGGAATCTTTAGAGCATCCAACATCGTCTTAGGCATGATGCTGAGTGCTGACCCTAGATCTATCAGAATACGATCGACCTTCATGGTGTCGACATATCCTATAAAGTAGAGAGGACGGTCATATCGATTGTCTTCCATCAACATGTCATCTTGTGTGAAGGTAATATTTGGAATTAATTCCAGCACACTATGACAGTGGAGACAAGAAACAGGTTCTGACTCAGGTTTCTTAAGGAGAGTTAGGCAAGTGTCTGCCTGCATCAAAGCCTCACTCAGAGTTTTTTGAGTCTCTTCAGAAAGGCTTAAGAGCTCGAAGATAGACAGCCTAGCCGATGTGTTGGCCAGTTGAGCCAATATGTCAAAGTTATATAGCTTTTCAAGTCCAGAGGGGGATGACTTCTTCAAAACTTTGTCGAAGAAAACTTGTTGTTTGCCTTTATCAGTAGCTGCCGGTTTAGGAGGAGTTGGTTCCACAACCGGTAATGATATAGACGGGATGCCCTCTGTAGAGATAGGCTGCACTGGAACAGCCTCGGAAGATGAAGCAGGATCTTCCTAAATTTTGGGATGCTCCCGTAGATAGGTTTTCCCTGACCTGGTGCCCAACAGGATCTCTTCTTCAACTATGGGGTCAAAAGACACCATATTGTAGCTCTTTGTCTTGCCCTTGGAGCGTTCTTTTTGCTTGGAGGAAGAAGGAACTTCAAAATCTTGAACAAGATCAGGATGGATCCACATAATCTCGCCATTATCAAGGGATAAGGGGACAAGACCTTTACTTTGTGGAGGAGGAAGATTCTCAATCTCAAAAGTAGTCCTGGGAATGGGGACGATGCCACTCTGTACCACTTGTGGCGGAAAGTCACCAAAATGTACAGAAATCATATTGGCTGTAACAGTCTTTTCATCATGTTAGAGAGTGATGACACCAGCGTTGATCAACTCTTGAATCTTGCCTTTGAGCACATAGCATGCCCGTGTAGGATGCCCTTTGAACCTGTGATAAACACAGTACTTAGGGTGGTCAGTCTTACCGACTTCATCAGGCTTCTTCGGGTCAGGAAGTTGTAATTTATTGCTCTTCAGCAAACAGTTGAAGATGCTCGCTGTATCATTTTCATCAAAGGAATACTCTACTTTTGGGCGAGGTTCCTTTGGTGGAGGTACAGAAGGAGTAGAGGTAGACGTGGGTTGAGCCACGTTAACGGCCAAGGATTCCTTGCTCTTGAGGTTGATATTCAAGGTTTCTTTGCCCTTGCGGTTGTTCTGGCGATTACCGCTACCGGATGCAGAAGATTAATCTCGATCAGGGTTAGACATATGTACCTCCAATTGTTTGAACTTCTCGGCACTCACTTCAACTGCTTTAGCGTTGACGATGAATGACGGCCAGTCCTGGAACTGTGTTGACCCCGTCCACATGCTGATGATAGGTAACAAGTTTGATTTACAAGTGTCTATTGTTACAACAGATGGGGTTCCGGGAGGCATTTTGAGTGCTTCTCGGCAGAATCGTTCAATAAAACTCTCAGTAGTTTTATTATGTCTTTGCTTGATCTTGTTGAGGGCGGATATAGTCATATCGTTGATACCCTCGTAGAATCGTTCCAGGAACATCTGCTTGAGCCCGGCAAAGGAAGTAATAGAGCCGTCATGCAGGCTGCGGTACCAATCATATGCTGTACCGGCTAAATAGCCGACGAAGACTCTGGTAAGAAGAGCATCACTTGGCTGGAGCTGGACAGTCATTACCTCAAAATGGTTAATAAACTGACTCGGAGAAGTGCTGCCGTCAAACAGCATGATTGTAGAAATCCTGTACTTTGGAGGGAATGGGACTTCCTTCCATTCCACTGGATAAGGTTGTTTGATCCCATGCCTCTGTAGACCGTCTTTCTCTTTGAAGGCCTCGAACTGATTACATAGTAGTTTTATAGCCTCGTTGGCATCTCCTGAGGATGGAGAAGTACTAGGCTGGCTCACCGGGTTAGTAGAAGGAACAGCATGGTAAGCACTACCCCCAGCCCCTGAATGACTGGGTGTAACTTGAATAGGTATTGAGGCTACAGGAGGGGACGGTACCCCCATACCTGTATTGACAGGCACTGATGATGCTATAATCTCTGGATTGACAGCAGGTGCAGTCGATGATACTGTATGTTGAGCTATGATAACAGTATGCATACTTGCGATCATTTCAGCCATGGTCTTTAATTTATCATACAGTACGGCGATTCGTTGTTCTTGATTTGCCGAACTAGAAGCATCTGGATCTTCAGTAACAACATAGGCTGAAACTTCTCTGGGTATAGTAGAAGACACTGTCTATTCAGAGCTTTCGCTATATGCATCATAATCAGAGAAAGAATCGTCCCCTGAATGAGAAACAGAGAAGTGACCAGAAGGATCTTGGAGAAGATGCCTACGATCGGCTGTGTCTCGACTTCGAGATCGGGTGTGTCAGAATACTCCTTCAGAGGATTCATGGAGTAAATCCAGATATCGTTGAATGGGCTTACGGGGTTTGCCGTATTTTGAACACTTCCTACCCCCGGTGTCTCGGGAAGCCATGTTTACAGAGGCATAAAGCACCTCGTCTTCGTCTTCTGACATTGGTTCAGAAGTTAAACGATCGAAGACAGATCATTTTGTCGTCTGGCAACAAAACTTAATAACCACCTTGTGATTACTATGATGTTCCAATGGTTGGATTGGAAGTGTTGAGGTATTGTTCCGCTTCTGCTTGAGGTGTTCTCGAAGGTCAGGGATATATTCTTTGATAATATTCGGAACATGATTCCGATTCTTCAGATGCTTTGTCCCGTGAGTATATAGAGAAGTACTCAACTCATTGGCATAGGTATCAGGATTTTTCCTCCTGGAAGTTTGTTTTTGAAGCAAGTTCGCCTTTGGCATTGGTTGCTTGCGTTTATTGAGATAAGTTCGTAAATCGGCAAACTCACCCCCAGGAGCTTCTGTCTGAGACACCAGCAATTTCCCCTGCTTTGATCGGGACATCTGAAGAGTTGGGAGATCTTGGAAATGTGCTACTGGAGTAGGCAAAATGCCTCTCTGATCTTGAACAGGAAAAGAATAACTCTTGTTTGAGAGAGTTTTTGTATTGTTTGGTGCCGAGGCATGTTCAGATGGATCTTCGAAGGTAAAAACCGAAGAAGACTGAGAAAAGACCAAAGGGCCTTTTCCTTTATTTTGTGAAGAAGGGTTGGCTAAAGAGCGTTTCCCTATGTTATTTTCCATGTTCGGGACTACGGAAGATTGATAAAAGACCAAAGGGCCTTTCTGTTTGTGCTGAGACGGAGGAAGAATAGTCAAAAGACTACCCCCTGTGGGTTGCGCAGGAATAGAAGAAGTAGTAACTTGCCCTCTGGAGTTGATGACAGAGGGCTCCTTGGCCATAGAACCAGCAGGAGGTGCAACCTATGTTCTAAAAGAAGCAGCAAGTGAAGCCTTGACTACAGAGGGCTTAGGTTGTGCTCTGTTTGAAGGAGTGGTGGATTGCGCAGGAAGGACAGAGGTTGCCAACTGCGCCAGAGGGAGAGGGGTCTTGGATTTTGCCATAGCAGCATAAGTTGTAGATTGCGTTGTGGTAAGAGGAGTAGTGTGCTGCGCATGGGCTGTAGGAGCTCTGGATTGCGCCTTAGCAGAAAGGGTGATAGGTTGCGCAGGAGCTGTAGGGGCTCTGGATTGTGCTTTGGCAAAGAGGGTGATGGGTTGCGCAGGAGCAGAAGTGGATATTGGCCTTCTGTCAGAAGAAACAACAGGTTGCGTAGAGGACTTCTGGGTCCACACTGAATGGACCTTCCTCTTGGCAGAGGCAACAGTGCACGGAGTAGCCCCAGAGTTGATCATCGCTTCGTAGACAATCTGGTTGACCTTCACAACCAGCGTCTTCTGCATCTTTCCGATAGACGCAGCGTCACATTGAGTTGTCACTTCCTCGTCGGAGGAGAAAGTCGTCCCCAGCAGATTCGCCATTTTGTTTGCAAAAACAAAAGTCTTTTATTTCATAAACTTTAAAGAATAGTACAAAAGTACAATGAATTCTGGAAAAGTACAACTATAGGAATCCGATCTGAAGACGATCGCTTTATCCCTTGGAGGATGTGAACTTTGAAGATGTTAGCCTCTGAAGAATGCAGCAGCACTTGGACAAGAACTCCTAATCTTTGATGATAATATGATCTGATCTCCTTAATGAAGAACTTAAAACTCTATTTATAGAGTTCTAGAAATAACTATTTTGTAGTTATTCTGAATTGCGCACAATGGACTGCGCTGTAGACAGACTGCAAACTGCGCTGACCATTGGGCAGTTGCTCGATCGTGGGCTAACCGTATTCAGATGCGTGGAATTGTTTGATTGAAATGCGCTTGGTCGTGTACAGACGGTTGCCAGGTGGTGAGCAATTGATGGCATGTAAGCCACGTAATAAATGTCAGTTATCTTCAACAAGTTTGATGGATCGCGCCACTTGAATAGCGCTAACTTCAGACTGTGCTCAGATCTGGTCGATAGATTGTGCTGGCGTTGGACAGCTGGACCGCGCTAGGGCTTGGCAGCTGGACTGCGCTAGGATTTGGACAGCTGTCCTAGAAGGCGGCGCGGCACGAGAAACGAACAGACTCCTCGCTTTTTGGGCTGTCAGGCTGTCAGAAGATTTGATTTTCTTGTCAGGTAATGATGGCATTGCCACGTCAGCCTAGCGCGCTCGGGCATTAGCGCAGTTCAGGCTAGCGCAGTTGCTTGGTGGCGCAATCTATATACAGTGCAGTTCATTAAAGGATGCGCAATTTAGACTTCTCTGCCTATTTGATGGATGCAACTTGATTTTTAGGACTTACATGCTATAGCCAGGTCTATATTATCATCTCTAAGATAAAAGCCTATCACAAGTCATCAAATTATTATACTAAGAAAGAGTTATAACTAATGAAGTTCTACAAGAATTAGACTATTTATCTAAAATCATCTCAACTCTTAAGTTATTTTGTGATGGAAAACATTATATATAGTTTTTGAAAAAAACTGAAACAAAAATAAAGATGATATGTTCAAAACCTTCCCAAGATATAGTCTGATAATCATATGGTCTGTCCAATCATGACACTCCTTCTAGGCCAAACCTCCAATCAATCAAGTTCGAGAAATAACTATCCTATAATATGCAATCATAATCCTACTGGTCATAATTTCACAATCTCGAACAGGGTCACTATACTATCTAGCATATCACAAGAATATCCTGATAGGTACTAATGAAATCACACAAGTATGTGGGGAAGAAGAACAGAAAAGACAGAACCGGAGGCTCCACTACACTCGCATTCTTCCGACCCTTCAACCTACTCGTCGAGGGTTGTGGTATATTACTCCCACGACCACTTCAGAAAGTTCAGAACCGGAGGCTCCACTACACTCGCATTCTTTCGACTCTTCAACCTAGGATTATGATACTAGTATAGGCCGAGACCTCCAGAAGGTACTATCCGTCAACATGGTTTCCACAGACGATCCTGCAGAGGAAGAAGACCAGGCACTCGATTTCTTTAAAGAGGAGCCCTAGGCTCAACGCCTTGGCTCTCAGTAGGAATGGCGTTTCGAACAGCGAGAGCCTCCCACACAGGATAAAGTCGTCCAGATTGACTTAGGGGATAAAACTTCCCCTAAACCCATCTTTGTCAGCAAAAGCCTAACAGGAGACGACAAAGATTCTTTTGTACAGCTGTTCCGGGAGTATATAGACGTCTTCGCCTAGAGCTATGAAGATATGCCAGGTTTGGACCCACAAGTTGCCGTGCACCGGCTCAACATTCTACCTAACGCCAAACCTGTTAAACAGCAGAAGCGTCACTTCCGTCCCAATATTATGGATGCCATCAAAGACGAAGTCGATAAACTCCATGGGAGTGGCTTCATCCGTGAAGAAAAACACCCTGATAGGGTGGCCAATATCATACCGGTTACCAAGAAGAATGGGAAGATTAGAGTCTGCATAGACTTCCAGGATCTCAACTCGGCCTGTCCAAAAGACAAATTTTCTCTCCCAATCATAGACGTGATGATCGATAACACTTATGGCTTCGAGCATATGTCCTTCATGGATGGCTTCTCAGGCTACAACCAAATCAAGATGTTCCCCAAAGATGAAAAACATACTCCGTTCCGGACTCCAAAAGGGACATACTGTTATACAGTTATGCCCTTCGGATTGAAGAATGCGGGCACAACCTACCAGCAGGCTATAAGTACTATATTTCGCAAACATCTTCAGAAGACGGTGGAGTGTTACGTCGATGATATTGCCGTCAAGAGCAAAGCCAAGTCCAGCCACTTAGATGACTTACGAACAGTGTTCGACATAATACGGGCGCACCAACTAAAGATGAATCCGGCCAAGTCCTTCCTAGGCGTCTCCAGTGGCAAGTTTTTAGACTTCATTATCACGGCGAAGGGGATCCATATTGACCCGAAGAAGACGAAGGCAATCCTAGACATGGCTCTTCCGAAGAATCTTAGGGAACTTCGAGGCCTGCAAGGACGTCTGGCATACATCAGATGATTCATAGCAAACCTCTCTGGTCGATGTCATCCCTTCACCAAACTGATGAAAAAGGGGGTCTCCTTTGAATGGACCGAAGAGTGCCAACAAGCATTCGATGACATCAAGAAGTACCTCACCAGTCCCCCCGTTCTGGGGGCTCCAGTAATAGCAAGACCATTTCTACTCTACGTCCGAGTCATGGACCACTCACTCCTGGTATTATTGGCCAGAAGAGCGATGAAGGACACAAGCAGGCTATCTATTACCTCAGCAGAACCATGATTGGAGCTGAGAACTAGTACAATCATGTCGAGAAGGAGTGTCCTGCTTTACTCTTCGCCATTCTGAAAACATGTCACTACGTGACCGGACAGACGATCCACGTCGTCTTCCGAATCAACCCCCTCAGGTCCTCATGACCAAGCCAGGGGCTTTGAACTCGACGTTAGCCACCTGGGCCATACTCTTAACTCTTTATGACATGGTGTTCGTCCCTCAGAAGGTAGTTAAAGGCCAAGTGTTGGCCGATTTCCTAGCAACACACCCTGTGCCAAAGACGTCAAAGCTCTAGGACGACATCCTCGATGAAGTCTTAGCATCTAATGTTGTCTCAAACAATCCCATATGGTAACTATTCTTTGATGGTGCTTCAAGGACAGGACCCAAGGGTGAGATTGTAGCGGGAGTGGGGGTTGTCCTCATTACCCCCGATGGTCTGATCATCCATCGTGCCTACTCCCTCTGTAAGTCATGTACCAACAATGTTGCTGAATACAACGCCCTCATCATAGGGCTACAACTCGCTACACAGTTGGGGGTTGACTACATCGTAGCCTATGGGGACTCGAAGCTGATCATTAGCCAAGTTCGAGACAATATAAGGTCCGTCATGAGGACCTAATCCTCTACCATAAGGAGGCCATCGACATAATCTCCATATTCACAGGTTTCTTTATAGAATATGTGCCATGTTTACAAAATTTGGAGGCTGACGCCCTCATCGGTCTCACCGACTCTCTCGTAGCTCCTGGAAGATCCTAATACTCCGTTACAGTGATGGGGCGAGAACTCGTCTGTCCGAAGAACGTTTTGCATACATGCCAAAATTACTCAGCCCAAGCGGAGGCTAATGTAGACTTATGGGACTAGCATTTCCCGTTTATCGACAACGCGGTCTACGGATTCTACTCGAAGACCCGAAGGAGGCGGCTTTCGTCAGAAGTCATTTTACCGATTCTTCTATGACACAGCTACCAAAATGTTGTACCATCGTTCTTACGATGGACTCCTCCTTCGGTGCCTATTCCAGAAAGAGGCGCAAGAAGCGCTCCGAGAGGCACACGGTGGGACCTGTGGAGCTCATCAACCCGGGCCCAAGTTGTAAGGCCGACTGTGCCGCATGGGCTATTACTATCCCACTATGATGGCGGACGCCGTAGAATATGCAAAGAAGTATCGGGCATGTCAGTTGCATGCAGACTTCATTCATCGACCTTCGGAGCATCTACACCCTACTGTAGCCTCCTGGCCATTTGAAGCATGGAGAATGGAGATCGTTGGGCCAATCAGCCCGCCTTCCTCCAAAGGACATCGGTTTATCCTTGCCATCACGGATTACTTCTCCAAGTGGGTGGAAGCAATGTCATTGGCAGAAGTAAAAGTCTCGAACGTGATCAGCTTCATCAAGCACTACGTCATCTACTGGTTCGAGGTCCCCAGAGGAATTGTCCATGACAATGGCCCCCAATTTGTGAGCCATGCCTTCCAGTGGTTCTGTGATAAGAACCGAATACAGTGCGTAGAATCAACGGCCTATAACACGGTGGCTAATCGGTTGGCCGAAGCATTCAACAAAACTATCGTCAAACTACTCAAGAAAGTTGTATCCTCTAATAAACGCGACTGTAACGAGAAGTTGGGCGAATGCCTATGGGCATACCGTACGACCATGTGAATGCCTATGGTGTGCCCCTTGGAGATTCAAATCTTGTCCTTACGGGTAGGTATCACCAATCAGCTGACTGACGAAGGAACATTTCTAGCAAATTCTTTGAAGTTAATTTACTTTATTTATATTATAATACTATTTTATTTATATATATTATAATTATATTATAGTGGATCGGCCCTAAGAATAAGATAAGGATAAAGATACAATCAAAATGCTAATAAAATAGGGGGACTATTTCATTCGGAAAATGAATAGATAGAACGAAAAAAGAAGAAGAATGAATATCGACCGTTTCAATATTCCAAATCGCTTTGCAAAAATAAAAGGTGGGGAAGACATATATATGTAGGATATATCTATCTATATTGAATTGCGGGTACATCAATGATAGAATTGTTTATTTCAATAATTTATGATGATCTCTCCAAATAGGCACAAGCTTATCGCCAAATGTCTCTTCTATTAAGAAGACCGCCTCGTCGTGAAGCTTATCCAGGAGATGTTTTTTATTTGCATTCATGTCTTTTGGAAAGAGCTGCTAAATCAAGTTCTAGTTTAGGTGAAGAAGTATGACTGCTTTACCAATAGTTGAGACTCAATCTGGAGGAACGAATTGATCTTGTAGGATTCCCAAAAAATTCTTCGATTTCTTCCGGAAGCAGATGATTATTCATCTGCTTGTCAGCCCCCATACACGGTCTTATGACTTTGCGGAGACCTTTGTTTTTGGTAAATAGTCGCCTGGGCCTGGTCACTGCGACCCCCTTTGTGAGGAGGCACCCCTTGTCCCAAAGTTATGGGGCAATTTTGCCAAGTTCCTTAGAGAGAGTTGTCTCGCACCCTTAGGTATTCTCTACCTAAAGCGCAGACGGTTATAAGAGTTGGAAGCATTGGATAAAAAAGCTTGCTAGCACAGTAAAGAATCGAGCTTTACCAAGCTCGTATTTCTGAGGCCTTCAACAAAAGAGTCCAGGAAAGATCATACCAAGTGGGCGACCTCGTATTAGCATTGCGCAGGCCGATGGTGGTGACTCACAAGACTGCTAGGAAGTTTGAGACCAAGTGGAAAGGACAGTTCGTTATAGAAACGGTATACTCTAATGGTGCTTATCGACTAGCCAAACCCAATGGTGACATGCTAATGATGTCCATCAATGACAAGTTTCTAAAGAAGTATTACGCCTGAAGATGAAACCTGCATAGGCTCTCTCATCCCCTAAGAATGCCTATGGGTTCTGGTTAGGGGATTCCCTTCTTCTATATCTTTCCTCCAGTAGATGAAGCACTTCACGTCCATATTACCTCTGGATTGCTCCTCTACACCCCGACTGTAAAACCCTTAAATTTTTGGGAATATTTTTTTGTTATTTAAAAAGACTTAAAAATGAATTTATGCAATTTTCGATTTTTTTAGAAATGACCTTAGCCATTGTTGAGTTTTGGAGCACTAGACGACCATGAACTTTAGCACGAAAGATGTAGCAGTGTGCTTTAACCAGTATATTAGCCACGTCGTGGGAGGCCTAGCCATAGTTCTGTCCAAACTAGGAAAACCAGGCCAAGTTGTAAATTGACTCATTTAAATTATTTTAATAAGATATTATTTTATATATTGATTTTTAGATGACCCGGTTGGGCCAAACCAGTCCGAACTGGGCACGGACCAAATTTAAGTCCATGTAGGCATGTGGTGGGACCAAGGTGGCCATGTTGACATATTTTATGTACGTGGAAATATTTCCTAAATTACTTTAGAATTTTACGTACAATTTTTAATTATTTAAATTATTTATGCAATTATTGGTATTTTATTACTTACATAATATTCTACAATATTTGTAAAATATTCTAGGCCCGGATAAGGGAGTGTGGTACAAGTCCATCAAGACCACCATTTGATTGTTCTAATAATTTATTATTATTAATTCTATTTTTTTCATGATTAAATAAGCATATTTATTATTATTAAATTACTATGATTGGTTTTTATTTTTATTGTCAAAATAAATTTATATATGTACATGTGTTTAAATATATTAAAAATTAGGATATATAAGATTAATATATGTATTTAGATTTATGGAAATTTTATGGTATATATTTAGGTGTAATGATATATATGTATATATAGTTATATATAAAAAAAAATGTATACATAGTTATATATATAAAAGATTTGATGATTGAAAAGAAAAGAACAAAAAATATATAATATGTGGTCGGCCCCACCATGTGGGAACCGACCACAATGAACAAGCAGCAGCAGTAATGCTGCTACATAGGGGCCGACCCCTTCTCCCCCTTTACATATATACATGTATATATATGTATTAAAAGTAAACCCAAACCCTAATCAATCTCTTCCTCCTTCCTCTCTCCTTTCTTCTCTCTCCTCCACACACACCACACCACCTTCGGCCAACCCCCTCTTCCGCGAGCACAGCCGCAGCACGGCCTTGTGCGTCGTAGCCTCGCCTGCGACAGCGGGAACCACAACGACGACATGAACAGAAAACAAAACCAAGGTACCTAACTTCTCCATGCGATTTCTCCATTAATTTAAATTTGTTTTTAGATCCGTAAATTCGTGTAGAAAGCCCACGTGACCCTCTTCGAGATCCCTAGGTGGATTTCGACATGGCCATCCAACTTGCTCGAAAAATTGAGACGAAGTTCGAGAAAAACTACTTTTCTGGAATATTAAAAATTGTTTTAAAACACCAACTTGTCGGTCACTTTTCTTTCTGTACAATAGGATTTTGTAGAGACTAATTAAAGGCAGTCAAAGACAACATAACCGAAATTGTAATGCACCTTCCGGAATCACTTTTCATCTCGTATGTCAAAAGTTACACGCTGTTAATGTTTCACAAAAAATTTATAAATTCTGTTTTCAAAAAGTAGAAAAATACCCCGATACGGCGTTCGTCCCGACAAACCGGGCGACATAGTCATGCACTATAAGCATCAAAAGGCGCGTATGGATGTTGTCTACGTGTGGGAACTGACGGAACCCGATTTCGTTGCATGTGCTCGACGAAATCAGTGCGTATCCGTCGAGATACCCTGTATCGACCTTCTGCAAACTTGGCCATTACTTCGTGTACAGTCATCAGATTGAGGCAAAGCTTGTGCCAACATGACTGTATTATTTTTCTGGTCTTGTATGCCAAGTTTGGATCAATTCTGAGAAGGTTGACCGGGACGCTATTTTGGCGAGCCCACAATCCCACTCAACGGGCGATTTTGTGCACGGCCCACTGGAATCCAAAATTGGACATACCGTTGGGTTCGTCTCATCAAAACAAATCCGCAGGCATGTAGTTTGACGACTTTATAGATCGTATATTCTGGCGCACATTTCAGTGCAAAGCGGATCCAACGGCGGACATCGTTTTGACCCAAAATTACGATTTCTCCCCTGTTCCAGAATTTAACTTTTAGGCAGATGTTTCCTAGGCATATCTTTTATTTCAAACTCATTCATGATGTTTGTTGCAGCATCCGGAGTCATCGGCGGAATTTGGCTTTTCTTGCTTCGTTTATTTGTCGGTTCGAGCTGCTGGATTATTCCCTTTTGCACATAACCTCAGGCAAGATACATTGCCATTAGCTGATTATTTTACTTTAGCTCATATTCATGCATTTATTTATTATTTATTTTATGTAAAATAAACGGTGATACATGGCACAAGTAGATAGAATTTTTACTGTTTAGTTCTATTTCCTGCTATGTACTATGTTCTTATACATTAAACCTAGATTTAAGGGACCACCCTTTATGTGTTGCATTCATAGGCCTTGACACATTTATACCACATTGTTGTGAGTCACATATAGGACTCGGACATGCGTGATTGGCTGGCCACCAGTACGTATAAGCCGTACGTTAGGAAATAACTACTAATAGAGTTGCATGCTAGAAGACTTAGCAGTCATGAGTTGGCATTGGGCGGGGAGAACATGATTGGAAGTTGACTATCACCCTATCTGTCGTAGACTCGCTCGCTACTGAGGAACGATAGGTGTGGTGGCCCATGCAGGTCGATGTCGTAATTATTGCGATCTCGTAATGGTGCTCGACTTAGAGTACTAATTACGAGCCTGCGACTAGGAGATAGGATCTAGGATATGATAGGAGTTACTCAATCACATTTTAGGAAAATTTTGATCTTTTGATTACCATGACAACTCTTCTTGTATTGAATTCAATTGTCCTTCTTTGATATTCCCTATCATGTGCCATATTGATTCCGTATTTCAATCTATCCTCAGGATGACGATTACCCGCTCTTAGGCAGTAGGATCTAATGTTGTTCCAGAGAGGCCCGATCGGTAGGACCTCCACCTCCGGCTGTGAGAGCTGCAGTTGAGGGAGTTGCCACCTCAATTCCTGCCCTTCAGGCAGGAGTAGCAGCGACAGTTCCAGGAGGTCTTCCACCTCCAGCAGCGGGACCGTCTATAGTCATTCCTGAGACTCTTCCACCGCCGCCTCCGCTACCAACTAATGCACAGTAGATGATGGCCCTTCTACAGCAGATGATACGACCCAGAGGGCCCAGCCAGAGGCACAATAGCATCAGGCTGACGTATTCCACCGCTAGACAGAGGCGCTACGGCAGAGCATGGAGAACTTCCACCAGCTGGCGATGGCAGCAGTTGAAAGGGTAGTCTCGGGTACAGTTCAGGGTGCCCCAGTTCAGCAGCAGGGTCAGGGGAGGCCTGGCACATGTCTAGATTTCAGAAATATAAACTCGAGGGACTTCAAGGGTACCGAGGGTATCCTGTATGTAGATGACAGGTTAGAGGACGTCCCGAGGAGCCTGGAGTTAGTAGAGGTTCCGAGGGGACTATGGGTCACAGCTGCGGCGAGTCAGTTCTTCGACATCGCCTTGATGTGGTTTCATACAGATCCTCGTGCATCAGTGAGAGGTCTGACATGGAAGAACTTCATGTGGCTCTTTAAGGAGAAGTTCTACCCCGATGTGGCTTTGACAGCTCCGGAGGCCTAGTTCGTCGGATTGGAACAGGGGAACTCATCGGTGGACGAGTATGCAGTGGAGTTCTTTCTTCTGAGTAGGTTTGCACCAGATCTGATCCAGGATGAGGGGTATAAGGCCCGCAAGTTCCGGAGGGGCCTTATTCATGCGGTTCGTACTCGTACTTCCGGGCAACGCGATGCGACCTTCGAACTGATATTGATGGAGACGCAGATAGCAGAGGAGGACTTCGGCCTCGAGCCGAAGAGGGGCAGGTGACGTTCTTGGAGCGAGTTCCAGTACAGGGCCGGCAAAGCGCCCTCATTTCTAGCAGAGACAGATTCAGCAGCAGCCTCAGTTACAGCTTCAGCAGGCACCAGTACGTGCCCACCAGTAGCAGGGTCTGGGCCAGAGGCAGGCCATACAGTATGCTTTCTGTATAAAGCTGGGGCACACCCAGGAGGTTTCCAGGATAGGCTAGGAGTTTTTTATTCTGTGGAGCTTCAGATCACCAGATAAAGAACTGTACTGCTCGTGTAGCCAGACAGACAGACCAGGACATAGTACAGCAGGCTAGGAAAGGCCAGCAGGGACAAGCTTTTGCCATGATAGTTGTGGACACTCAGGCAGTAGCACGGCAGATTGCAGGTTCCAATCTTTTGATCATTTCTCTGCATTACCTTCTTATAACTGTCTTAAAATTCGATTCTATCTGTTCCTCGATCGTTTGATAAAATTTGTTCTTGTGATGTGATTTTATTCTGAGATAAGTCGTATGGGCTAGGTCACCTCGATTATGAGATTTTAGAATC